>WSFP011430516.1:0-21703 GCA_009831015.1 Picea engelmannii | reverse complement strand
AGTACCTACTTATATCTTTTTCATAACTTGTCTTTGAAAATGATGATGAATAATTTGGATAGAATGGGAAAATGTATGAGGTTCCTTGAACCAATTGTATTCTTATGTAAAAGATTGATTTGAATAATATAGGCATCATATCTAGTGAACCATAACCTATGAGTACATTATGAGTTATGGAGTTGTTATCATTTTTTAGTGAGGGTCTTTTTATTGTATATCATGTTATTGCAACCATTGAATGCTGAGTTGTAACCACATATTATTTTTTGAGTAAAAGAAAAATTAATTGGTTGAGAATAAACAAACACAATTCTAAGGAAAACCTCATGGGGAAATCCATTGGGATGCTTCCCCACACATTCATGGATAGTATCTCTACTAAAATTTTCAGCATAGATTAGTGTGCCTCACCCAAGGGGTTTTGAACTAGGAACCCGCTAACACGGTACTAGCCAAATGCCCAACAACACTGGTGACAACTAGTTGTGCTAATCCCTTGGGATTGGTTGAGAATATACAAGTAAGAACCATAAATTGGACACTAACAAGATCAATAAGCAAGCTACAAGCATAACATCTCTAAGGCTAACAATATGGCTGAAGGTATGGCCTCTCTCTATCCATCTCTTCCAACCCAAATTACAATTCAAAGCCATGATGCTAATCTTTTCTATACTACATAAAATACAAGAGCTACATAGATTGGAACAAACAACATGAGAAAAACATCAACTAAAGCTACTCTAATATGTATCAACAACGATAATAAGATTAGAGAGACTAAAGGATCCTTTCTAACAGAGCGGAAATTTGTCACTTCTTTGGGTTAAGATTTTCTTCTTTAATTAAGGAACCTAGCCTCATCGTTACATGCTAGAGCTTGAAATTATGTTATCGAGTTCTTTGTGCTAGTCTTTCATCTCCTTGCATGCAAAATCCAATTAGTTTCCATAAGACTTAAGCCAATTTTCGATATCTTGGAATTTTCTCTCTATCATGTCTAAAGAAGAGTGCTTTAGCTCTAGTTGAGAGGAGAATGGCCTTAGAAATCTTGATGGATGTACTAAAATGAATGGACCAATAGATAGATATTGAACAACTTTATACACATTTAGGGTTACCATTCTCCAATGTATAACAACAATGCCTTAAGTCAACAAGTGTCGAAGGTCAATATTTGGACGAATGATGAAGATGCAATTGTGTGCTAAAGATATTGTGCTATATTAGAGATATGGGCTCCTAATACCTTCACTTCTACCAAGTACCTTTGGGGATATGGATATGATCCAGGTCAATTTGTTGGCTTCCATAGGATTGGATATAATCTACCACCATTCTTCCAAGATTCATAAAAAATTGCATACGCCCATGCAATGTGAGATCCTTGAATCGAGAGGGTCAAATATATCATGTAATAAAGGCATTTGAGTTTTCCCTTATTACTCTATTTGATGAAATATGGATTTGATGGAAATCTAGAAGTGTTTCTCTAGATACTTCCCTCATTGAGACAATTTTCCAATTAGAATCTTCTAAATGTTCAAATTATCCTCTTTATGGATCCTATCATGAACCTACAATCTACCCAAATTTTTCTTTGCAAACTTCAATTTCTCCGAAGTATATTTCAACACCTAAGGTCATGCGAAACTACCTTGCCTTGATTGTAGGGGCTTGGATAGCTTTCACCTACTACAACCATACTATGTCTCTTCACTTAAGGTCTAGCCATAACTTCACCTTAAGTTACAATCCATCAAATGCAACTAATTCCTACTCAACCAAGTTCAATCAACAGTAGGCATGCGTCCGACCACGGCCTTTAAAACACCCCAATAATAATTTATCACTTAACCAATTATTCAATATTTAGCCAACTCAATTCATGTAAGGTACTAGGTCTATTATATTAGCATAAAAAATAAATAATGTAGAGAATAACACCGAGATAGCAACAAAATACGGAAATACTGTAGAGATAACAACGAAAAATCAAATTATATGGAACCACAACAACATAATTATACCTTTATTGATAGGAAACAATGTTCACTTGCCTCTTCGAGGGGGAAACCTCCAACAGAGCAAAGATCTATTACAATAATTCTTCAAGACAAAACTTCTCATACCCTCTACTCCTATTTATATTAAATCTATCTATCCAAAAGAACAATATAGAGGAATATCCTTCTAGAAGCGGAAGCTTCAATTAGGTCTTCTTACATTTGACTTATTCTTCCTTATTGTTAGGCCTTATTAATATTGGCCTTTATTACATGGAAATATATTATTCTACCCACTTGAGGGGTTAGGGAGGTTAGGTCCCTAACATGCCCTCCCTGTTAAAATCAACCTTGTCCTCAAGGTTGGAGATGAGGAAATTGTTGTAGAATTGTAGTTGGCTCCCAGGTGGCATCTGTTGGAGTTGTATCTTTCCACTGGACTAACAATTCCTTAATGGTGCACTGATGAAGATGATGCTCATGCTAATCCAAAACTGCTTGTGGATGAAACCAGATGGATCCTTCTTCATCCAACTCGGGAAGGTTGATTTGAGTTTGGCACTTAGTTCCAATCACCTTCTTTAAACATGAGACATGAAAAACATGATGGATCTTAGAAGGACTGGGAAAAGCTAACTTATAGGCCACCTATCCCAAGCGCTTGAGAACTGTATAAGGACCATAGAATTTGGGTGCTAGTTTCTGACAATGTTCGACCTTGAGTGAAGTTTGCTTATAAGGTTGCAGTCGAAGAAATACATGGTCTCCTTCAAAAATTTGTCGTTCTGAGTGACCTTGATATGCTTGTTGCTTCATGCAATTCTGAGCCATGACCAAATTCTCTTTGAGGGTATGAAGAATAACCTCTCGAACTGTAGGCATTTGGTCAACCGCTTGGACCTTTGAGACACCTAGCATGTAGGAGATAACGAAAGGTGGATTTTTTCCATATACTTCTTCAAAAGGAGTCATGCGAGTAGTTGTATGGTAATAAGTATTGTACCTCCATTCAGCTAATGGTAACCATTGATCCTAGTGATTTTTACTGTCAGAGACAAAACACCTCAAATATGTCTCCAGACACTTGTTGACAACTTCAGTTTGACCATCAATCTGGGGATGATAGGCAGTGTTGAGATGTAATTGGGTGCCTTGTAGCCTGAACATTTCTTGCCAAAAATTTCTGGTGAAAGTGGGATCTCGATCATAAACAATAGAATGAGGCATGCCATGAAGCTTCAAGACATGATCCATGAAAAGTGGAGCCACAGTGGATGCGGTAAATGGGTGTTGAAGAGCACATAAATGAGAATACTTGGAAAGACGATCAACGACCACCATCATGACTGACTTATTGCCTGATTTAGGTAGTCCCACAATAAAATCCATAGAGATGTCCCTCCAAATAGAGGGTGGAATCGAAAGAAGTTGTAGTGTGCCAGGAGATTTGATTGTTTCTCCCTTGTTGCATTGAAAAACATCACATTCTACCACAAAAGTGAAAACATCCTTTTTTCATACCATCCTAGAAAAAAGAACGTTTGATCCGGTCATAGGTTTTGGTAAAAATTGAGTGCCCAACTGTTGGTGTAGAATGAAGCTCAAAAAGCACTATGGATTTATGTTGTGACTGTTTACTTAAATACAAACGACCTTTGTAGCAAAGCTCATCATTGTGCCAAGAGTACCTAGATGAAAACATAGAGTTGGCTTGCAATTTTTGGATCAAACGCGTAATTTTAGGATCTTGGAGCCATTCCTGACGAACAACTTGGAGCCAATATGTTACAATGAAGGAGCTGGAGAAAAGGAACCCTTCATCTTCATATTTTTGTGAAAGAGCGTCAACAACCACATTTTCTTTGCCTTTCTTGTAAATTATCTCATAATCATATCCAAAGAGCTTAGTCACCCATTTTTGTTGCTCCGGGGAGGAAGGTCGTTGCTCCAGAAAATACTTGAGGCTTTGATGATCTGTCTTAATTTGGAAGTGTTTCCCCAAGAGATAAGGTATCCAGAGATCCACAACATGATGAATATACAAAATTTCCTTTTCATAAATTGATTTTCCCAAATGGCGTTCTGATAATTGTTTGCTGGTAAAGGACAATGGTCCACCCTATTGCATAAGGACTGCTCCAATTCCTCTCCTGGAGGCATCACATTCTAGGACAAAGGTATTTGTGAAATCAGGAAAGGATAATACTGGAGTAGTGCACATAGCCACCTTCAAGGCTTGAAAGGCCTGATCAGTTGCAGGAGTCCAAGTGAATGAATTATTTTTAAGGAGAGCAGTGAGAGGCGCCACAATCTTTCCATAATTCTAAACAAATTTGCGATAATAGCCTGTTATACCCAGAAAACCACGCAAGATTTTGATAGTCTTGGGGCGAGACCAATCATGCATTGCTTCAATATTCTTAGACCCAGACACCAGCCTTGCCAAAAATATGACCCAAGTACTCGACTTTCGAGGCACCAAAGGAACATTTAGAGTGTTTGAGGAAAAGTTGGTGCTGAGAGAGTAGATGGAGAACCTGATCCACATGGGAAAGATGGGATTTCCAAGTTTTACTATAGATGAGAATATCATCAAAGAAAACTAAGAAAAAATGACGGAGAAAAGGATGGAAGACATGATTCATGAGGCTTTGGAAGGTGGAGGGTGTATTATATAGGCCAAAGGGCATGACCAAGAACTCATAGTGACCCTCGAGTTTGAAATAAATCTTGGGGATGTAAGATTATTTCATACGTATATGGTGGTAGCTAGAACACATATCAAGTTTAGTGAAGTAGTGAGCACCTTTTAGCTCATCCAAGAGATCACCAATGACATGAATGGGAAACTTGTCCTTGATGGTGAGTTTATTGAGGGTAAGAAATTTAGGACACATGCGCCAAGTACCTTTTTTCTTGAGTACCATGACAACAATATAAGAATAAGGGATGGTACTGGGGCAGATAACACCATCTTGGAGCATTTCCTGCACTATTTTCTTAATTTCATTCTTTTGGGAAAAGTGATGACGATAAGGGAGAACATTGGGAGGAAGACTGCTAGGAACAAGGGGGATGGAATGATCATGAACACCATGAGAAGGCATAATTCACTGAGGAGTGGAAAAAACAACTTGATGTTTGGAGAGGATATCTTGGAGGTCAGGATGCACAGAGGGTGTCTCAACCGCTTGAATGGAATGGAGTTGAGAAATAATACTGAAGTGGCCTCTCTTGAGGAGCTTTTCCATGTGATGGGAACTGATGATATCAGGAGAACCAACTGTGAGATCTTGGAATTGATACCTTTGTCCCTCCTATTGTAATTTCATGGTTAATTCCTTAAAATCCATAAGAATGGGACCCAAAGTGCGTAACCATTCAACACCTGGCACAATGTTACAACCGCCCATTTCAATGGAAAACATATGACATTTCAAGTGGTAATGTCCAATTTGAAGATGTACATTTTCACAATGCCCACCACATTTCATGGACCCACCATTGGCTATCATGATTTGAAAATTATTGGCAACATGAATATAGAAATTGGTTTCCTAGGCAATGCGATGATGAATAAAATTATGGGTGCTACCACTGTCAACAAGGATGGTTACCTTCCTATGCTTAATATAGACAATGAGCTTGAGGGTTTGTGGAGAAGAGAAGTTAGTGAGAGAATGCAAGGAAATGAGTGGGTCAACTTCAGATGGGTCAGTGGGCTCCTGGGTAGCATTAGGAAGGGAAGGCTCTTCAACAAGGGGAATCTTCTTCAGGAACATCTTCGGAAATGGCCATAAAAAGTTTTTGTTCCTTACACTTGTGCCCCGGAAAATATTTTTCATCAAAGTTAGAGAAAAGAACCTTTAGTTGGCATTCAACCATTTCATCCCTAGTTAATTTCTAGACCTTGAGGGGAGTGGAAGGGGGGTTATGATTAGTGGGTCAAGGGCGAGGAACAAAAGAGGGGGTTTTGTTTTGGGAAAAAAAAACTTGTTGGGATTCTTTGGCATGTTTAGTAGCTTCCAACCAAGTCTAAGGGTAGGCCATGAGAACCTGGGATAAGATTTCATCCTTTAGGCCACTGATAAAGAATTCACAGAAGAAAGCATCTGACATGCCCTTGGTTCGAAAGGCAAAATGTTCAAAAGAAGTTATAAAATCTTCCACTGTTCCTGACTTTTTCAACTTGGTCAAACAATCGGGATAGTGGGTATCAATGTCAAAGCGGTCATAGAGATCTGAAACAAACCGAGTCCATTTAATATACCCTTGACATGAGTTTTTACACCATTTCCACCATTTCCATCATTCATGATCTAGATAGAGGACATCATAGTGAAGTTTTTCCAACTCATCAGTAATACCATGCAAAGAAAAATAATGCTCCATTTGAGTGACCCAACCCGTGGGATCGAAGCCATCAAATTTATTGACCTCAACGCGGGGAATATGGGGGTCACGATGAAAGGAGTTGGATTGCAAATGAAGAGAATGAGAGGAATCAACAACATCTGGTTGGTCCGAGGAGGAAGGACTCGGAGTGCGGTTCAACAACTGGTGACAACAAATTGGAGGGTGTTAAATTGGTTCATGAATTTGGCCTCCATGGTGTCAAATTTGTGTTGGACTTGGGTCTCAAATTGTGCAAGGTGGGAATTGGTAGAGCCAATCTCATATGTCACTTGTTGGATGGATTCCTTGGCTTGATTGATGGAAGCTTGCAGGTCTTGTTTGCGATTGTTGGCCATTTGGAGAGAGGGAGTGTAGGTAAAGGAAAATGGGTGGGTGGGACCATAGAAAAGGATTTATAAGTGATAGGTATCATGACGATCAGGGAGAGAGGGGGAATATAATGGAATATGCGACAAAATAAGGAAGCTAGGAAGGGGTTGGGTCCAATGAGAAAAAAGGCTTAAAAATGAAAGATACAACTGCGATCAGGGTTAAAAGGGGAATCCAATGGGATAGATCCAAAATAAGTGTGTTGGTGGGACAAATATACTTTTTTTTTATTCCTGCAGAGTTATAATCCCAGATGAAGAATACCACAGTGTTGAAATGCCCAAATTCTTAACAGGAAGAAATATGTAGTAATTTCACAACAAAAATGCAGGCGACACAGTTGCGCGACAATAGGTATTGTATGTTATGTTTCTATTTCCTTCCCAAGGGTTAGGGTATTCAAGGGTTATACAGACAAGGGTTTTCCCTGTGCTATAATTCTTTGATATATGTGAGGGGTCCAATAATAGTACTCGGCCCAATATCTCAGGGCACCAACTAAGGAGGCTAGACCATTCCCTTAGCCATATTACCTGACTACCCAGGTACTTGAGAGTATCTTCCCGAGTGTTTTTCTCGGTGTCACTATAACATTTAGGCGACCAATCAGTTTATCTATAGAGGGATTCAGGATATCTAGGTCGATCCGTATAAGTGATAGGTACCATGACGATCAGGGAGAAAAGGGGAATCCAATGGGATAGATCCCAAATAAGTGTGCTAGCGGGACCACTATACTTTTTTTTTAATTCCTATAGAGTTATACTCCGAGCTGAAGAATACTGCAGCATTGAAATGCCCAAATTCTTAACAGGAAAAAATATGTAGTAATTTCGCAACCAAAATGCAGGAGGCACAGTTGCACGGAAATAGATCTTGTATGTTCTGTTTATGTTTCCTTCCCAAGGGTTAGGGCATTCAAGGGTTCCATCGACCATGGTTTTTCCCTGTTCTATAACTCTATGATATACATGTGGGGTCCAACAATAGTACTTGACCCAATATCTTAGGGCACCAACTAAGAAGGCTAGACCGTTCCCTTAATCGTACTACCTGACTACCCAGGTACTAGAGAGTATCTTCTCAAGCATTGTTCTCGGTGGCATTATAGAAGTTAGGTGACCAATCAGTTTATCTATAGAGGGATTCAGGAGATCTATGTGGATTCGTATATAGATGTTGTTTGATGCGCTACCACTCGAAGGGGTACCAACATGGTTTACAAGGGTGGCCAATAGATGTGCGCTTAAGTACCACTTGTATTTCATGCGAATATTACTCCCCAACTGTAGGTTTAGGCACGTAACGATAGATCTTTGTAGCTTTAAGATATCATAATACGTCTCTACCTTGGAAAAAAAAATTAACCCACAATTTTCTGTCGAGGAAAGTTCTCAAATATCACTTGCAAGGTACCAAGTCTATTATATTAGCAGAAAAGAGAAATAATGCATAGAATAACACCGAGATAGCAACAAAATACGAAAATATTGCAGAGATAACAACAGAACAACAAATTATATGGAACCACAACACCAAAATTATACCTTTATTGATAGAAAAAAATGTTCACTTGCCTCTTCGAGGGGGAAACCTTCAGTAGAGCATAGCTCTATTACAATAATTCTTCAAGACAAAGCTTCTCATACCATCTACTCCTATTTATACTAAACCTATCTATCCAAAAGAACAATCTAGAGGAAGATCCTTCTAGAAGTGGAAGCTTCTATTAGGTCTTGTTACATTTGACTTATTCCTCCTTATTGCTGGCCCTTATTAATATTGACCTTTATTACATGTAAATATATTATTCTACCCATTTGAGGGGTTAGGGAGGTTAGGCCCCTAAAAATTCATTACAAGGGACAATAAAATTTAACAACATAAAGAATCCACAACACACATGTATGGGTGACACCCAAGGTGGGGGCCTTAACTTTATTTAGATGAAAGTTTTACAATGTACAACCAAGGAGCATGACCAAATGTCTATGCCTCATTTACAAACTACAATTACAAAAGACACAATTTCGTATAAGAACTATCGATCCAACCCCTTAAGAAACCACATGCTTGTCTCCTATAGGTATTGTCTTCTTCTTTTCACTTAGCTAGTGTGATTCTCCCTACTATTCCAACCCTATAACTTAGCACTATTGCATAGCTCTTTTACATTATTTTGTGAATGATTTCTTGAATTCCTTAGCACCTTTGAGGCATATTTATTTTTATATGAGACTTTTCTCTCACTTGGAATCCCATTCAACTCTAAGGTGGACCCAAGTTCCCCCTTTTTTATATCAAATGGTTCCCACATGAATTGTCTACCAACATTTTCATCCAATGGTGCTACATTGTAGGTTCCACACATCTTCACTTCCAAAGGTGCATCCATGTCCAAGTGCACCCATAAGTGCACTCGACAAGGTGCATCCAAGTGCACATAGAAAGGTGCATTCAAGTGCACCTAGCAAATGTGTGTATGTCCAAGTGTGCCCAATTGAAATGCACTTAACCAAGTGCACCCATATGAGTGTGCCTAAGTCATCATAAGCCAGTAATTTGTTCTTAGCCACTTTTCTAATCATGCTTAGTGCATGCCTATATATGAGGTTATCTATGATACCATTTTTTTACTTCCCTTTCCAAGTTCCTTCCCAATATTCTCTTGGTGTGTCCAACTAATGCCAGTTTCCAAGGTTTGTAGTGTGCCCAATATGTTCAAGGGTGCCCGATATGTCTATGGTGCACTTTTCTATCATGCAAGGGAACCCAAAACCAAGTATTGTAGACATTGACCTTCCATCATGTCCATCCATGCCAATCAATGAGCATTGATATGATCATGCGAAAAAAGGTGCCCGAAGCCACAAAGGCCAAGGCCTTACATCATCCCCAACTAAAATTCATTTTTGTCCTCAACAACATCCTCAAGAACCTATTGTACTCCAAGTCTACTCCCAAACCCATGCATTATTCCATAATTGACTTCTTCAACTGCTCCACACTATCATTTCCAGAATTTCTATGCAACTTCCCATTACCCAATTGTTTCTTGGAACAAAGTGCCTTTTCCCAAATTCCACCAACAATGCCTCTTGAATGTCTTTGTTGCTATTATTTCTTTCTACCATGACTGCAATTCAACCTCCACCATGAAGGTCATAAAAATGTCCAAGTGTTGCACCATCCAAACCTTTTATGACATTAGTACTTTGACCCATTCAACTATGCCTCTATACATTAGATTCTCTCAAGTCTTGAACTAATTGGTTTATCAGTCCAATCATCATGCCCAAACCACAATAATGCACTTCTTCATGCCTAAACAATTAGTTCCATATGCACTTCAGTCATGTTTTACAACTTCTTTGAAATTAGGAAATATCACCATGATTGCATCCATATTATTAAGTCATATCCGAAACAAAATTTTCTAAGGCACATTTTCCACAAGTGTTGTAGGATCCACTACATGTTCCTGGGAAATGAGACCCCTTGTGACCCATTAGAGAAAAAGAGATGTCAATTAGCTTCCAAGGACGCTTCCAACCAAAGAGTCTGATTTGAGCTTCATGCTCAAGTATATTATAACTACCTCCTTCTTCGACAAAATGTCTACCAAATATACCCCAAATCAACCAAAATCAAAGATTATATTTTCATGTCCCCAACTACCCACTTGGCGATTAATCCCAAGGTCATAAAACTTAGGAAAACACAAGACAAGAACTTAGGATAAAATGAGATAAAGACTTTGGAATAATAATAAAATATTTTTATTCACCTTATCCCCATTGACCCCCCTTTCATTCTTCTCTTGTTGAATCATAGGCCCTCATGTTTTGTCCTTCTTCGTCTACAACTGATGATGTATTTTTATTAATAACCTTCAATGTACAATTTACATATTTACATCATTGTTTGGCTCTTGACATTTCATCATATACACAATCATACATTGCTAATCCATGGATCAAAATTAGGGTGTTACAATCCCCCCAGAAAAAAATTTCACCATCCTTGGTGCACATTACCATACAATAATTTTTACATCAAAATTTCTTTTACATCAAAATTTCAAAATAGATGTGAGTATTGCTCTCATTTCACATCTTCAAGCTCCCATGTCACTTCTTCAGGGATGTACTAGGTCCACTAGACCTTTACCTACCCTATGACTTTTTTATTGAGCACCATGACCTTCTTGTCCAATATACACACTAGTTGTACATATAAGTCTCCTTCAGCCTCCACCTAAATCAAATTCTAGTAAATGAAATGGTTAGGATCATGCACATAATTTTTCAATTATGACACATGAAATACATTATACACTTTCATGGAGGCAAGAAAAGAAATAATGAATGCAATTGTTCCTATTCTATCAAGTATGTCAAATGGACCACAAAATCTCTCTACTAGCTTGGTGCAACTTCCCATATTTAGAGAACTCATCTTTGGATTCACTTTCAAGAATACATTTTCCCCAATTTTAAATTATCTTTCTATCTTGCCTTTATCCACATAACTCTTTTTCCTATCCTGTGTTGATTTTAAATTTTGTTTAATCATAACCATTTTCTCTTCCATTTCCTTGAGAAAATATGTCCAAAGTACAACTATGTTTGATGGATTGTCCCGAGTCACTGGAGTATTGCATTTTATGCCATATAAAGCTTCAAAAGGACTCATTTTTAATGAATCTTGATATCCATTGTTATAGGAAAATTCAACTAAATGCAAGTAGTTCTCCCAACTAGATGGATTATCCATTACATACATCCTCAACATTTATTCAATCACATGATTGACTCTTTTTGTTTTCCCATCTGTTTGTGGATGATAGGCTATATTAAAATTCATATTTATGCCAAATCCCTTAAACAATCCCTTCCAAAAGTTTTAAGTAAACTTTGGGTCTCTGTTTGAGACAATTGCCTTAGGTACTCCATGTAACTTGGAAATTTCCTTCATATAAATTTCTACAATGTTAGATACCTTATGAGTAAATTTAACTGGAATAAATTGAGCAAATTTTGTTAATTTATCAACCACTGCCATTATTGAATCATGTTGTCTTACTTTCTTGAGAAACTTAGTGATAAAATCTATGGTTACCACTTTCCATTTCCATTATGGAATTGACAATGGTTGTATCAAACCTACTAGATGTCTATGCTCAACTTTTACTCTTTGTCATTCTATACACCTGGATATGCAATCAACCACACCACATCCTTTTTCATTCCTAGCCAAAAGTATTGGATTTTACTACTAAAATTGTTTTGTGGTAACTGAGATGTCCAACATACGAAACATTATGCATTTATTTTAATGTTGACTTCCTTAATTCTTGAGAATTAGGAACATACACATTATTTTTATGCATAAGTATTCCATCTTCTCCCAACTTGTACTCTTTGTATTTATATTGTACATTTCCTTTATGTAATTATTCTTTTACCGGTAGGTAATGCCCATTTGAAACAATAACTTCTAAAATTTCATTCTTTAAATCTGATTTGCACATGATAATTGTTGTAGCATGCATTGCGTGTAATATTCTATAATATCCTGATTGACCCTCTTGAATATTATAAGTATTTTATTTCTGTAGTTAATAAAAAGACACCAAGGCCAGTATAACAAGAGTGCATAAAGGGTTTATGATATCATAAGAGGGGAAAGGTGAGGGGACCTTGGGGGATTTATGCCTAAAAACATATATCTTGTGTTACTTTGAATCTTCATTGATTTAAAACTTAGTTTGCAAAGTTAAAAGAGGAAAATTAAAGTTATCTTTACACTTTGTTTACGATTCAAATATAATTCCATTCTTTTGTAAAGAAGTGATGGGATGAGAAATCTTAGAGAACCCTTATATAAACCTCTTGTACTATCCAACTAATTCCATAAAATATCTAACTTTTGAAACATTCCTTGGTGTTGTCCATCCTCTTATGGATTCAATCTTCTTTGGATCCACTGCTATGTCTTGTTATAAAATAATGTGCCCAAAATAATGGATTTGTTCTTGGTAAAAAGAACACTTGCTTAACTTGGCATACAACTGATGTTCCCATAGAACTTGTAACACCGACCTCAAGCGATTTTCATTCTCTTCATCAGACTTAGAATAGATAAGTATGCCATCCAAGAACATAATGACAAACTTATCTATATGATTTATGAATCTGCCATTCATTAAGCACATAAAGGAAATTGGTGCATTGGTCCAAATGGCACCATTACAAATTCATAATGTCCATATCGGGTTCTAAATTTTGTCCTATTGATGTCTTCTTCCTTGATTCTTACTTGGTGGTATCATGATCTCAAGTCTATCTTGAAAATATATTTTATCCTCTTAGTTTATCAAAGAGGTCATCAATTATGGGTAGAGGGTATTTTTTCTTCACAGTGTCTTTATTCAGTTGTCTAAAGTCGATACACTATCTCAATATTCCATCCTTCTTTTCAACAAAGACTATTGGTTCTCCCCAAGGAGAAACACTTGGGAATATGTCTCTTTCTTCAACAATTCTTCCAGCTACATTTGTAATTCTTTTAATTCTAGTGTGCTAATTCTATAAGGTGTCTTTGATACTGAGGCATCTCTTGGTATTAAATCAATAGAGAAATATATCTCCCTCTTTGGTGGTAATCCTAGTATTTCTTGGAATACAACTTCAAACTCTTGCAATATTGGAAAATCTTCGAGACTTATCCCTTTGGTATTTTTTGGACTCTCCACATGAGATGCATACAATTGACAACCCTTCCTAAAATATATCTTCAATCGTAAGGTTGAAATATCCCTTATAGAAATGTATATTTGAATTCCTTTTGCAATTCTCTATTTTCCTTCTTCATCAAGGCATGTAAATGTCTTATTATGAAAATCTAGGACAACATGATGCTTGTCCTACCAATCCATTTCAATTAGGATATCACAAGATCCTAATGGTATGATATTCATATCAACAATTGTGTTTACTCCATTTAGATTTATTGGATAGCCTCTGACCGTCTCATTGATCCTTCATTTGGTTCCAGTGCCTAGTTGAACCAAACTTGATTTTTCAAGCTTACTCTTTTCCAAATGAAATGTATCCACTAATTTAGGATCAATTTAATTTTGGATTGCTCCCAAATCAATAAAATAGAAACATGTTGATTAATGATCTTACCTTCCACCTCAATCATATGGCATTGTTTTTCTTCTTGTCGATCTTCTAAGGTTGCATATACTCTTGGCATATTTCATCCCATGTTTTATATTGTAGTAGCATCTTGGATGTTGTCCAAGGTATTCATGTTTTCTTCTCTATGAGGGAAATCCTTGTACATGTGATCTTCTTTGCATCCCCAACATTTGATTGGTGTTCTTCCCCTTTTTCCAAAGGAGTTGTCCCTCTTGGATTCATTCTTAGCAGACTGATCATGATGGTTTTTGTTAGGGTTGTTTCTGTTGAAAGGAGGTTTGAATCCCTTCCTTCTCTAATCATATTTCTCTTTCTTATTATCCTTCCAATATTTCTGCAAAGATTCTCTGCCCTTTCCTTGCTCATACAAGTATTTATCCTTCCTAATGGTATTTGTCAAAGTTTTGGGCTCCTCATAATGAATCTTCTCTTTATAAAACAATGGAAGTCCACTCAAAAACCTGTATATATTCACCTTCACATCCTTGATAAACCCCACATACTTTAGAAATCCAAAAAACTTATTTTCATATTCTCCCATGGTCATCCTCCCCAACTTGAGTTCAAAGAACTCTTACATTTTCTTGTCATAAGTGCTCTAAAATATACTCCTTCTGAAAATATCTCTTGAACTGCTTCCAAGTGATCCTACTCTCATTAATGTGATCAACTTTCTTCAACTGATCCTACCACATAGCAATGTTTCCATGAAAATGGTATGTGGCAATTCTAGCTTCTAGGTTAGATGAGTAGTTTTGCAACTAAAAAAGCTTCCTAATTCCAAGCAACCAGAATTCAAAATCATCTTCCCTTTCTCTTTCACCATCAAAGGATGGTGGCTTAAGCTTCCTCAACTCTCCTTACAAATTGTCCAATTCATGTCTTCTTCTTTAGTGCGTAACATGATACACTTATTTATTGCTTATGGAGTCTTCAGACTCATAAAATTTCCTTGTTGAGTAAGGAGGTGAGATGTATATGAGTTATACTAGCACTTATTAAATGCATGGCTCTTATGTGGGTATCTCTTCTTTCATGATGTCTTCCTTCCTCCTCTTGTATTAAGTCTAATCCATTCTTTTCTTTCCTCTGCAACTGATTTAGGATTTGCATCATTTGAGCATTTATTTGACTTTTTTCTCTCATCATCTTCTCATTGTCTGCTTTGTAACTTTGTACTTCTATTCTCAATCTTATCACAGTATCTATTAATTTTTCTGGCTCCACTCTGCTCTTGTGTCTATTATATTTTGTCTCTGCATTACCGACACTAATATTTTGACCTTTGGGTTCTCTCTCACAACTGAAGGCTCTCTCTTCATCCTCCATGTCCCAAATCTAAATTATTATCTTGAACTGATATGTTTATAATCCCAATTCTACAAAATGTGCAAGCAACCATTTTTGTTAGAATTATGCATATTATAGTTTTTTTTTCAATTAATGCTACAAGTCATTTTCGTGCTTAATTCATGAAGAATTATATCATATTTGTCCACATTATAATAATTCTAAGTTATTCTCCTCTGAATAAACTTTCCAAAGACTATTTTTATTCCCCAATATGATCCCTGACCTTAAAGTTACGACTTTCTAAAAAACCCACTTTCACCCCATTTATACACTTTCTCCACTGGAGTAATTTTACTAAAAGACCAACTTCTGTCAACTACAAAAGAACATAAATAAAGAACCAAGAAAATTGTGTATTGGAAACTCATAATACTCATAAGTTGAACCAATAACAACCTTCATATTCTCCATTTGTCACTCCAGTAATATTTTACAACAATATGGAATCTGCAACTTTGTCCTTTTTATAATCTTTTTCCAGACTCGAATTTTTACCAAAACTAGTTATCTCTCAATCTATGTACTTCTGGAAAACTTCACTAAACTAGAGTTGTATATATTAATGAATATATAAAATGTCGAGTAAATACAATTTTCCACTTTTGTGATCTAGGATCACTTTTCCTCCTTTGAAAATCACAAAAATCCTCAAAATGTGGCATGGAATAGTGGAGTTCGTCCTATTTTAGCATCTCCATTCTAATTCCCTTATAATTTATTAAATTGCTTCATGGATTATTTCCATGTCTACTTTTGGTCTATCTCCAATAATTTCAACTTAATTCAGATCTTTGTCAATGATCTGGACCCAAATCTTTAAAAACCACTATTTTTCAATTTCTAACAAATCCAAGTAGAAATGGATAGTGGCCTCTCTAACACTTTTTTATATCTCCTCTTTGTGTAAAAAACCCATAAGTTTCATCTCAATCTGACTTAATCTACTCCAATTATGGCCAAAATAAGAAAATGGTTCCAAACTTTGGTTTTTGTTTTTGAAACTGTAAGACAACCTTGCCTACGTGGAAATATTCTCACGTGGTTGATGATGTGTCATTGACATGGTATCAGTAACCATTCTACCAGTCATTGGGGACTACTTCTCTTTCTCCTTTCCTTTATATGTCTCTAGTCCGGTCTGGTCCAACAGGCTACCAGCCCATCGACTACCTCGTGCAAACCTCCATCCAATCTCCTGAGATCTGATGTCGGTCTAGTCCAGTCCATAGGCCCACGAGGCCACTGACCCATCGGTCACCCCATGTAATATTCCCCACAACACTTTCCAACCGACTCTGGTCTGGTCCAGTCCACTGGGCCACTGCACAAGTCTTCTATCTAGCTCCCCACCAATTCTAATCCAGTCCACCGGGTACATAAGCTTGTATCTGGATCCCTTCCAACTTTGTTCTGGTCCACCATGCCACTGGTCCACTTTGCACAAGATTCTATCCGACTCCCAAGTGATTTTCAGTCTGGTGAACATGATTTTCTTGCGGGGTCCTCCCAGCCAAAAGTTACATCATATGAAAGCTACATAGGGTTTTCTGGCTCTCTGTGATTCATGCACAAGTGACAAAGGGGTCAATTTTGATTATAAACAGCTCATGAAAACCCTCTCCAATAAATTTGGGATAACATAATATAGTAAGATTGCAGATCTACGACGAAGATTCCACGTAGAGGTTAAATTGATAGTGGTTGTGCATTTGAATTTGAGGAGTCACAAGTTCTTCTCCTGATGCCCAAATCAATCATGTGATGGATCATTGGAAATACAAGCCTATGGATATTAACTTAATCATGGTTTCCATGGCTGGAAAGACAATGTTGAACTGCAAAATTCACCCCTCTGATGATGTCCCATAGTAGTTCATTAATTTCACTCTAGAACTGCTATCATGTCATATAGAAGGCATTTGAAGGCTCGGTGTTGTAACCTACAACTCTAATACCACTTTGTAACATACCCAACCACCAATAGGTTGGGCCATGCTATCTCAAGAACACACTTCTTGAACTGATTTCAAATTTTTGACACCAAATAATTAACCAAGAAGCATGAAAGGAACACATGCAATAATCAAGGTTCATGCTACACCATAAAAGAAATGAACCATATGTCATGCACAACAATAACCAACGAGCATGCTCATTATAAACACACATATTAGAGATGATAATTAATACACAGTGTAAATAAATATACAAGCAGAGAAGCACATGGCAAAGAGCACATGTCTTTAATAAAACCAATCACCAACCGGTTGCAAACCAAGAACGTTCCACCCAACCTTAGACACTTTTATTCCAAGTCTCAATAGCAGGTCACCCCTAATATAGGGCTATGAATCTACAAGGATGGGTCTCATACTGACACTCATCTTCCCAAATCATTCAACAATCAATCTCTCGTAGGTTTCTCAAACACACAACAAAATCCAATTTACCAGTTCTCTTCCCTTCAACCTACACCACCGAAAGAAAATGAATCCCCTTCACTACCATGCAATCCCTCATGATGCCCACCTCTTTCCAAATCTCTAGTTCTTCTACTTAAGAAATATCAATGGTATAAATCTAGATATTCATGGTTGTGAACAAGGTTTATCAACATGGAAACACATCTAGGAATATAGGCATCAATTCATGGTTGGGATACAACATAATTCCTACAGCTAGTCAACCATGGTTGCTTACATTTATGAATTTGTTTTCCTTTACCATGCAAACAAAACAATGAGAAAGAAGAGAGAGTCAGAGAGGAACAACTCCCATAAATTATTTCAGTGATAATGAAAGGCCAACCCCCAATACAATAAAAAATATGGTTTAAATATTAAAAGCATGATGTGGCATTCCCCCAAGATGTTCATGTAACCCCCTCTTTCTCTCTAGAATTCCAAGGTGGGTAAAATAAAAATAATTAAAAAAAGGTAAAGTCTTATCACCTCAACTTCTCCCCCTCTCTCGTGGAATCATAACCCCCTATAAATCTTGTCATTTTCCGCCTCACAGTCAATGATGTATTTTATTATTAACACTGATAAAAAAATTACATTTCCTAGGCACTTCAACCCATTTTAATTGTTCAAGTACTCCAGCATTTCATCAAATAAACAAAATAAATTATTAAACCCGGGACTCAAAACTAGAGCATTAAATCCTTTGGAAACCCATGGCCCCCCAAATGTCCAAAAAATGTCATTTAGGGCCTCAAAATGGCCCCAAAAGTTTGGGACCAGAAAAACTGTAGAAAAACTACCAAGATGGAAAATTGTATTTTGAGCTAGTGGATTAGGTGGGTGGCCACCAATGTCCACCTGGATCAATCCCCCTGCCCCCCACCCCTTAGGAAGAAATGGTCCCCATTGCTTCAAGTTCTCGTGGGATATGAGAAAACTTTTGTTGAATCTAAACCTTGGTGAGCTGCTTACCTTGCTGAAGAAGTTGTCTTGCTTGTACTTGGAATTATCTTGTTGAAGGATGTCATGAACCTATTTTTGGAGTGGTTGGATCCATTCAACCAATCTGGTTGCATGATCTACCTTGGTCCGATGTGGGAAGACTCTGTCAATGAATATGCATCATAAATATCTATATCAATGGGGGCTAATGGTTGGAACTCAGTGCACACTTGAAAAGGGTTGTGGCCGATAGAGCTATGAAGGGATATTTTATAGATTTGATTGGCTTGGCAGTGTGGAAGCACCCCAATAGGTGAAGAAAAATATCTTCGTGCTCTTATAAAATCTTGTCAATCTGCTTTATTTGTTTATAGAGGTCGTGGTGGTCGCAGTGACCTTCTATTCACATTTTGATCGGATCGTGAAGAGGCTAAACTTTGTGGTTTGAGAGATTACTTTGCAGCATTGTTTTTCTGAGATCAATGAAATGGAAGTAGTCGGAACATGACAGATTTCACACAGAATTTCAGTGGGGAAACATCACACAATACCTTGTATTTGAAGGGATTGATGTCGTAGGACATGCGACACTGTTGGTTGATGTGGAGATATCGTCCATGGTGAAACCAATCAATGTTGTATGGTTGCAGGTGTGGTGTTGATGGAAACTCCAAATGCTTGACAAACTATGTTGAGATTAAATTATGTTGGCTTATGTTATCAACAATTAAATGCAGTGGGGTATCGTTCACCCACATCTATAAATGGGAGAGGTGCTCCCCCTCCTCATGCTCCTCCGGTTCTTCGGATCATATTTTTGTGGTCGTGATGGTAGCGGTGGGTTCTGCATTGATGATTTGTTTCCTTTTATTGTGTTCTGAATAATATTCTGAGTTGGTGTTCGGATCGTTTTCTTTGAGCTCAGCCACCAATGACTTTTTCAAGCAACATTCATCAATGTTGTTCCAGGGGATTTTGTGGAACTCACACCACTTTCCATCATTCTTCATCGTCTTCCCATTACCATTCTTTTCCTACAGTTTGGGATGGTTGCCTTGAGGTTGGTTGTTTTATGAGTTAGGGTCACCTTTACCATACTTTTGTTGTTGTTTATTTACAGACGTGAACTCTCACTTATTCTGTTGCTTAAATTTCTACTCGATTTTGACAACATATCAATAAGTGGCTTTGAGTGACAAGATGTCCATAAACTCCATTTCTTTTTGGATATACCTATGTAGATCCCCACATTATTTTAGAACCAGATGTCTCTTAAATTCTATGATGCCTAGCTTGGTGCGCAAGGTATAGAAGTTATTTGTGATCTCCAACACTGTTTGGTCCCTCTCCTGATGCAGTGTGGTCCATATCATGTATCGGTCATCATAGTTTCCAACAAGGTAATATTGTTCCTTAACGACATCCATAAAAGGTTTCCAAGTGTGTTCGACCTCAAACATTCCAAACTCCTTTGTGTAATTTTTCTCACAGTAAGTTTCCCACCAATTTTTGAAATGGGGCACAACCTTAAGGAGTGCAAAGGTGATATTTTCCCTATCCAAAAAAATGTGGATAGAGATATAACCTTCTAGCATAGTTAACCACTTTTCCAAATCATTTTCATCTATCTGACCTTCAAACATGGGAATATAAAAGTTAACTTGTGCCTTGAAGGGTTGTCGCTTCCAAAGTGGTCGTTTGATGAAGATGTGTCTATTGTTGTCGGCAATTGTCAAAGGATTTGGGAAAATTTCTCCATCATCTCATCCCTCTGTCGCATGATGGATTCCTCAAGAAACCGATGAATAGGATCTCCTACTCTCTCGTCTCTCTTTTCTTATGCCATGGAAGGCCATTGGGTTCATCAAGGATGGTTTTTCATAGGATCGAGTAGTTTGAATCCCAACTCCTTATACCCTAACCTCATTGGGGACATGCACAAAGAAACAAATAAGGAGAAACCTAGATATAATACCATTATTCCTTATTTATGAGGGAATGAAATGAAACACATAAATATGATAGGAACACAAAGATACAATAATACTCAATTTATATTAATGAACGAAATATACAAGAATTGTAAAAATCCAGAGAAAAATGAACTCGATAGAATGGTGGTAGCTTATCTCTGAGAAGAGATGTGATAGATATGCATATTCACAAGAAGATGATTACAATGAATCCAAAAAGGCATTTTAACATAAAGCATCAATGAGAAAAAACCTAAACATCCAAAACCCTAACCCTAGAAGATGAAATGAAAAAAGTTTTATGGGCCCCAATGTGGTTCGTTGATATGTCAACTTCCTAGGGGTGTTACTTTTGCATACAATCCTTGTTTGGGGTGCACGATTTCTCATTGGAAAGAACTATCTGAGGAATAAAACTTTACATTGAGGCTAGGGTATGTTGATGACAACCACTAGCCCCCTGAATGTCCAAAAAATGTCGTTTAGGGCCTCAAAACGTCCACAGAAGTTTGGGACATGAAAAACTCCCAAGATGGAAAACTGTATTTTGAGCCAGTAAAATAGGTGGGTGGTCATTGATGTTCACTTAGATCATTTAGTATGCATTAGTAAGAATTTGTAGTTATGTAATATGATGGTTGCAATATGTTCTACACATAGATTGATCTGATGGTTCATATTCTCTATGATACTAATGATTGTTGATCCATAGATTAACATCTGATTGGTCCATGATCTCTATTTAAAGAGCATGGAGGGTCATGTGCTAAATATCAATTGTGAGAAACTCTCTTTTGTACAAATTTTTATTTTGCATTAATATGTTGTCTCAATTGGCCACATTGGATGGGGTCATGGATTGTTTCCCTCTTAGAGGGTTTTAGCCATGTTAAAACACAGAAACAGAAGAACCCAAAAATGTTGCAACACAAGTTCAATATCTTGATCAACAACGAGAGAGAGTCTTA
>ML866112.1:0-17989 GCA_009831015.1 Picea engelmannii | reverse complement strand
AGGTCATTTTAGGTGGCATGGTTTTCTTTAAATAATGGTAATGAGTCAACCTGCATTCGTAAATAACAAGCAATGATGGTCATCCTCACTGCGAAATGACAACTAAATTATGATCAATTTTGTTATCTTCATGAAAAAAATGAATATAAACTTTTTGTTAATTTATTAATATTATACATGTTACATATATTTATTTATAGACTGGAAGAGTACTATATGCTCAAGCAACCATATAGTATTTTTCCCATAGGTTATTTGGTGGTGAGAAGGACATCAACACTTTGCCCTTGAGCAATCTCGTTTACAACAATTTTATATGGAATAGTAGAACAAGCATCTATGTGTTACAATTATAAGTTCATGGCTTGTTATCTTGAAAAATTGTTCATAATTGAATGCAACATTGACGAGTTAGTAGAAGTTAGGTTTATCCATATTGTATAGAGATGAAAAATGTTTTTGCATCCATGCAACAACCCTTCAATTTATATGTTTGTTTTCAACAAAACACGATTGTTTATATAAGTTTATTGAAGTTTATATGAATGGAAAGACTTAATACCCCAATGGGCTAGCTTGAGTTGTTAAGTGAATTAAGCTTCATGTAAGAGGTCTCAGGGTCGATCCTGGATTAATTGTCTTTGTTGTCTGCTTCACTAAATGTCCCCTACCACTAAATGCTAGGAAGTACTCAAGAATTCCTTGCGAGGTTTTCCTTGGAAAAAAAGAAAGGAAATACTTAATCCCTAATCTGGAGCAAATATAGGTCTCTTGGTTATCCATTTATGATGAAGGCATTCAATATATTAGATGCAACACCTATGGGTTTAACTTGATTCACAACGGCAATGGGTTCCCTATTCCACCATTCTCTTGTTCAAACCCAACATTTTCACTAATTTTGTATACATAATGTCGACATTGTTGATTTAAAATCATCAATAGTATTGACAATAGTGAATTGATATGTACTTATCAATTCCTCATACACTACATGAAACTCATAGCTCGTATGGTTAATATTTGAATACATAATGTTGGATGCTAATGTTTGTATACATAATGATGACAGTATTGATATACTATCATCAATAATATCAGTTACAATAGTGAATAGATATGTGTTTCTCAACTCCTCATACATTGTAAAAAACTCTTAACTTCTTTACTCACAATGTTGTGTCTTTTGAGAGATCCAAAACTGTGCACTTAATCATAAATATCGAAGATGTACATATTCATAGGTCCAAAAGGCAAAAGCCTAATAATGTTTGGGACCAAGCATTTTAAGAATAAATCATTATCTAAACCAATTTTAGAAAGTTCATAGCATTAAGTTTATCTAAAAATGATTAATATAAATATCGAAGATGTACATATTCATAGGTCCAAAAGGCAAAAGCCTAAGAATGTTTGGGACCAAGCATTTTAAGAATAAATCATTATCTAAACCAATTTTAGAAAGTTCATAGCATTAAGTTTATCTAAAAATGATTAATTTCCATAAATAACTAATCTTTCAAGTATTTCCATAAGCACTCAACTATCATGATGCCAAACATTTGCCATCACTATGAGAAGATGAAACCAATGGATAAATTGAAGTTTCTCATATCTGTTGTTGTTGTTGAATTTTTCCTTTAAACATTAACTTCTTATAATTTTATTTCAAAGATGAACATTAACTTATAATTTTATAATTTTATGTCAATATGAATAAAAAAGCCAAAAAGCCATTAACGTTATAGATAAATATATTTTATGTCCACTCATTTTCACTAATGATTTGTGTTTAAATTTCATCTCCAATTTACCTTGTTTGCATATATATATATGCATGCCTATGATTAATAGGGATTCAAATTACTGATAATGTTGTAATTGAATAGGCGAATGGTGCAACAAAAACCATGATTCAAGCAAATCTCACATGTGTTCGTATCCAATATATCCATTTCCTTCATTTTAAATGGACAACCAAAGATGAACATTAACTTATAATTTTATTTCAAATATGAGTCCTTGTTATAGATATTTTGTTAAGTCCCTTTCATATAGATTTCAATAAACTTGTATAAATTACATTGTTGTG
Organism: Picea engelmannii; assembly: GCA_009831015.1. NCBI lineage: Eukaryota > Viridiplantae > Streptophyta > Pinopsida > Pinales > Pinaceae > Picea > Picea engelmannii. Next base: position 15,897 of record ML866112.1, on the reverse strand, counting down.
TTGAAAATTGACATAAAAGTATTATTACATGGATGATTTATTTTTTGCAACTTTGTAGAATACGGAGAAACTTACCTTTGTCAACAATGTACTTAATGATAAACACTTTTTTCCATGAACTTATTTTCATTGTGCATTCAACAATTGGAAGCACTAGTTACAAAGTCAACTATTAACTTCATAATTGGTGCATTTGATTGTCCAAATGTAAAATCGAGATAAGAGTTGTCCACTTTTTCAAGATAGGAAGTCACAACATTAAAGTCGTAATGATAGATGTTTATTATATTAAACCATATAAAATCAATGTAATCATCATCACTCTAGGACAAAAGGTTGATGTTCTTTCTCACCACCAACTACCCTATGAAGAAATACTATATGGTTGCCTAAGCATATGATACTCTTTTATTTTTCCATAATTTGTTGTTGATTTTCTATGATCTATCTTGCACTTCAAGCATGCGGAGGTAGAAGCTTTTATAATCCTCACCTCTTACTTAGCATATTCACCTTGAACACAATGTTTTTCAAAGGAAAATGGTATTTTCCCTCTCAAATCTATTTTAAATGAGCAACTCAAGCAACCCCTACTCTACCTTCTACTTAGCATATTCACCTTGAACACGATGTTTTTAAAAGGAAAATGGTGTTTTCCTCTCAAATCTATTTTGAATGAGCAACTCAAGCAACCCCTACTCTACAAATGTTCATTCAATCATTATACATCAACGTTGAAACACAATCTTGAGGGGATCCCTATGCTAAATTCAAATTGTGATCTATGGTGACCACAAAGCATCTAGATTACTTAGTTGGAAGGGATCCATGTTAGGAATGTTCTAACATCATGCCTTGTTGTTGCCAAAGATAAATAATATTTATCCTCAACCAACTTGAGAATATGACACTATAGTAGTAACACTTGTGTATATTATATAACTAACAATCTTAAGTCAAAGATTACTTATAGGGCATAATACTAAAGCAACTAATTATGTTAATGTTGGAGTGAGAGATATATAATTTGATTAAGAATTAGGTAAAACCCTTAGGGACATCGTTTTCACCATGTACATGATATGAAGCATAGTGGAACTCTCATACCTAAAATTTGTATATCTCATATTTATAATAATAATAAAGTTCATTTACTACAAGATTAACTTATTCCAACATTTTTTTTGTAAACATGGGTCTTTTTTATTTATATTTTGAGAAAATGTACATCAGTATTAGTATGGTCATGTGAGTCAGATTTCTACCTTTTTCCAACCAATTTGTTGGCTTGTCGAGAGAGAAACCAAGCCAACTATAAAAAATGCAAAAAAAATTGTGTTTATAAAAGTTTGTATTCTCTATACTGCCTAAGACACCTAGATTATAATTGTAAAATACTACTAAGAGTGCTAACAAACCGATATAGAAAAACATAAAAGTTGTAACTAGACTATCCATCATCAAGAGCAAGAACCTCAGGCGCTTGTGGGGTGTAGGACGCATCATGTTGAGGCAGAGGATGAGGAGGCCTGGTAGAGGAAGAGGCCCCTTTGTCAGTCATGATTTAGAAAACCCCACCATGATTTTTGACAAGCCAAGACACCATAGTGATGAGAAAATTGACCTGACGTTCCAACGTGCCCATTCTCTGAGAAAGTTGCTTGAGTTCTCCCTCCTGTGGCTTCATGCTCTGAGTCATGAGGGTTTTAACATGGCAATAAAGTTCAATAGTCCAGAAGAATTTCAAATCTCAATTTATGGTGCACCCCAGGTCGAGGATGACTTTCCCCACTACTTTGTCAACCTCCCTATCCTTGGTGCAGGCTCAAACCTTCCTCACATCTTACTCCATACCATCAATGAAATCCCTCATCGACTTATCAATTTCATCTTGGTATTACTCCTCTGCCTCCTTGATCACCATGATTGCTTTTGTTTTACGCTTTGAGTCCTTGCCAACCTTACGCTTCCAAGACTCTATGACACCAGGATGCCCTCAAGCTAACCATCAGAGTCCCTGCAACCAAGCATGAGTGTCTCCTATCACAAAACCCACTAGAGCAACGAATAATCAACCTCCCAAACCAGTGAAGAATTCTTCATGACTTTGGACTGCATACACCCCTTATTAACATGCCTTCCATGTGTGGCCATGATACTCCACAGGATGAGGCTAGACTCCACTTCATTGATCATTAATGAGCTCATAATGGTCGAGCGAGAGAGGGGAATGAACCATGTACTGCACATTCTAGTCATCCGAACAAACATTCATACTCAGAGCAGGAGGTACGAGCGGAGGGAATGTGCATTGATCAACCCAATAGGCGAGGCTTTAGACACAACTATTCGCATCGTGACATGACCCCCACCATGAATGCCACTTGCCAATTCTGCATGGCCACCGAAACCACCTGTCACCCATCACCCATCTGGATAGATTAACTTATTCCAATATATTCACATTAAATTAAAAGATTTCCCTACAAAAACCAATTTTTAAATTGGTAAAACTTTTAATATGCACATTGTCTTATAAACAACCTATATTTAAATTATAAACTTGAATTGTGTATTTTAAAATATTATATACTATTTTAAAATACACAAAAAAAATTTGGGTTAAAATTATTAAAATATTAAAAACGAGCTATATTTAATTTATAAAAATGAATTGTATGAATTAACAAGATTATATACTATTTTAAAATACACTATTCACACAGGAAAAACAGATACACTCTTATTCTATTAGAATCAAGTGTACTTCCACTTTACAAAAAAAGATCTGTTTGATCAGGATATTTTCAAAACTTCTCCTAATCTAGTTTTTGTTCAAACAAAAATTGTGCTAGTACTATATGGATTCTAGAATTACAAAACATATTCATATTGGGTATACATTGAAAAATTAATCTTCCTTTGTAATATTGTGGCTACTGTATAAATTCATTGTATAACTACATTAGAAAATCTTGAAGTTTCTTGTGTTTACGACATCCTCTTTGTAGAATTCTTCATAATAAAACCATCCCAATGTGTTGTCCACAACTTTCTTGGAGAGTTTGTCGGCTTCTGAATTGAATTCTCTATGGATGTGCATGAACTGAATTCCTTCAAAACTAGCTTTAAGTCTTTTAATTTTCTCTTTCCAATTGAGAAGATATAACAGATTTAGATTTGTGATTCCATTAATCCAATTGATAGTGACTTTGGAGCCCCACGATGCCATCATATTCCTTATGGATAGTTTCTGAGCAAAAAAAATAAACCCCACAGTCCCAAGAGTTCATCCTTCATGTTGTTTCCCTTCCCTCCTGCAAAGTATGCTTTATAAACATTATGTGAATTTATTTTTATGAAGATGTCAGCTCCACAAATGTCATTAATTGTTGCTCCATCAAAAAAACCAATTGCAATCTCATCAAAAAAGACTGGATTTAGTAAATAATCCATTTTCCCCCCTTACCTTTGCTTTTGTAATCATGGATGTCAAGTAGTATGCTGGAGATGATTTTGTCATCCTCTCTTTTCCAATTTTCAAATAGCACTTTATTCCTGTATTTCGAAATTCTCCAACTAACCAGGAAAGGGATGTATTTCAAATCTTGATATTTTATAAACCATTGAAATAGGTTTTTTTCTATGGTATTCTGCCTCCATTCTTTAGGGAAATTTATTTCTTTTAAGATTCCTTTCCAAATGTTTTTTGTAACTTCACAGTGGATTAATAAATGTTATGTTGTCTCATCATCGTGTAGGCATAAGGAACATACAACAGGGCATATTCCTCCCCTTTTCTTGTAATTTGCATCAGTTAAAATCCTATCTGTTAAACTTAGCCACATGAAGCATATGACTTTGCTTGGAATATTAAATTTCCAGATTGGATTATACCACCATTTGAGGTTCCCAAAATGTGAAGTAAAAGCATTACATTGATAAGTTGAATCTGTTGTAACTGTTATGGTTGCCCTGTTTCAAGACCACATAAGTTGGTCATTTGAATGATTAAGGGTGATTCTGTTACTTTTCAAGCCTGTAGTAAAATTTTCCCATTCCAATGACAGATCTTCGGATAAGTTTAGATGGTTGGAATTTATCCAATGATGATAATTGTCAGCTATATTAAGTACAATAACTTGTGCTAAGGAATAAATAACATTTTTATTGAGATTTTGAATAAGGGAATATGAGAGCTTGTAAGTAGTGTTATTACCAATGAAGGGATCCTTGCCTAGCATGACCTCTTTACCATTCCCAATCTGCCAGGATAACCACTGATTTATGAGATGTATAGAATTCATAAAAAAATTCCAGAAGTTGGAGGTTGTTGGCTACTTGAAGTTGCCTTTTCTTATCCAAGAAATCAAGTCTACACCCTTAAATATTTTCCTTTAAGAATTTGGCTCCAAAAAAAGAATCCAGATATCCCTCTCCAACATGATTTTGCAGCTAATGACTTGGAAAACCAATAAATATTCCTTATACCCCATCCCCCTAATTCCTTAGGGAAAGAAATGGATTTCCACTTGGATAGATGAAATCCTGTAGTTTTATTTGCTTCTCTCCAAAGAAAATTTTCCATAAGCTGTTGGATTTTGTGGATGATAGTGATGGGAACTTTTGCTAAACTGAACCAATACACTGGTATACTTTGAAGAACAAATTTTGCCAACACCAATCTTCCACCTAGAGAGATCCAACGTGAAGTCCAACAGTTTGTCCGTTTATCAACTTTCTCTATCAACCATTTCCAGTCCATTAATTTGTATCCATTAGGTTTTAAGAAAAAACCTAAGTATTTCATACCTTCCTCTAGGTTAATAATCGGGATGTTGAAAGCTTGGGTTAAACTTTGTTTGATGTTGGACTCAACATTTTGTGCTAAAAAAACTGATTTGTGACAATTCACCTCCATACCTGAAGCTGTACAAAATATGGTCAGAATTGATTTAAAAAACAACCAATCCTTTAATTCCCCCCTTCTCGGGATTAAGACATCATATACAAAGAGTAGATGTGACACAAAGTTGGAGGAGGCAACTTTGAGTCCTTGAAATGTACCTTTTTCAACAGCTTCCTTCAAAAGTCTACCAAGACATTCCACAACCAGTAGAAATAAAAGTGGAGAGAGGGGGCATCCTTGCCTTAAACCATGATGACTATTGAAGAATTTTGTAAGGGATCCATTGATTAATATTGTCATATTTACACTGGAAACACATGCCATTATCCTTTGTGTGATCTCCCAACTTAATCCAATCTTGACTAGTAACAGTCGAAGAAAATTCCATCTTACCTTATCGTAAGCTTTTTTCAGATCCAATTTAAGGATAATGGTGTTAAGTTTCTTTATTTTGGTTGAATGTAAACATTCATGTGCTATGCCAGCTGCATAAAATATTAAACGGTCCTTTAGAAAGCCAAACTGCTCATTTGAGATACATGTTGACAACTTTGTTTTAATCCTTGTAGCTATAATCTTGGAGATGACCTTATAAACAAAATTGCACTGTGCTATTGGCCTGAAGTCATGGAAGTTTGTTGGCTTATTGACTTTAGGGATTAGTGTGAAGAAAGTAGCATTGAGTGTGCCCGAAAATTGGAATATACCTCATTAGTCTAGATTCTTCAATAGTTGAATGGAGATCCTTCCCCAATATCTCAAAGAAGGATTGGAAAATCTCCTTTGTCTAGCCATTTGGGCTAGGGATTTTGTCTTTGGGCATTTTGAAGATTGTATCTCTAACTTCCTCCATTGTGACAACTTTCCCTATTTCTTCACAGTCAGTTGAGTTAAAGAAAATAGGAATTTGATCAATTACCTTGATCTGGCTTCTAAGATCCTCATCCTCGATGGATTTGTATTGATTTTTAAAATGTTCAAAGGCAGTATTTTTTATTTTAGGCTCATTTGTATGATTAACACCTAAATCATCTTTGATATCCCAAATAGTATTCCTTGACCTGCGCATGTTGGAAAATTTATGAAAATATTTGGTGTTCTTATCTCCATTGTTTAACTAGATGGCTCTGCTCTGAAGATGACAAGAATTTTCTTCTTTTTCCATAATCTGCTCCTTTTGTTGCTTGAGAAATTTAAGTGTGTTTGGATCGCCCTATCCAAAGATCTGTGACGGACAGCTGACAAATATTTCTTCGATCTTAGAATCAATAAGAAACTGTTCCGATCGATGTTGTAATTTCTTGTCACATTGCCAATGAATCATAGATTTTTTCAGTTGTTGCAGTTTATCGCATAGTAAATGGATGGAGGAAGTATCTGTCCAATGGCCCATAGAATTTCAAGTGTGCTTTACCATTAAAATAAAATATGGATCACTTATCCAAGTGGAATTGAATTTGAAAGGAGGAGGGGAGCATCGATCAAAGGAGTCCAGATGAAAACAAATCAGATTGTGATCCGAGATTGTTGAATTAATAACCCAAGTTATGAATTTGTGTGAGTGGTTGAGTAGTGTGTTTGCTATTAAGAACCGGTCCAGCCTTTTCAATATTCCTTCTTTCCCTTCTCTACCATTTCGCCACGTAGGAGACAGTTTAGTGGGTTGGACATCAACTAAACCTGAAAAATGAAGTAGGTTTGTGAAAAATTCTGAGAGTGGGTCCTCTTTGGGAGAATTTCCCCAAATCTCTCTGGTTGACAGTGTGAAATTTAAATCTCCACCAATAATAGTATTTTATTCTTGCAAAATTCTCGACTGAAGTAGAGTGTTCCAGAATAATTCTTTGTCTTTTTATGGGGCATAACAATTCAATAACATGACTGAGGCCGCTGACTGTTTAATCCTACCTTCCAGGAGGATAACTGCACGAGTGTCAAGTGAAGAGAGCTCAACATAGTTAGGGTTCCAACCACTCAAAAAACCCCCCGACCATCCACAAGGGTCCAGTGCCACCACATTCCAGGAAAGGACACATTGAAGGAAAGACTTAAGAGCTTTATCTCTGCAAACAAGGGTTTCTTTAAGAAAAATGAGATCAAGGTTGATGAGGGAAAAAAGAGCTTTAAGAGAGGCAATTTTTTGGGGGTCTCCAAACCCACAGACATTAAGAGATAGAATGATCATAATGTCACTTGGGTAATCGACATGCCTACTCTAAGGGCCGAAGTGGAGGGAGTAGATGCATCAACAATAGTATTAAGGGTACAGGGCTGAGAGTTGTCTGGAGGTAAAGAATTAAGGTTATAAAAGGAGGCAAGACTGCCTTCCGTAGCACCAGGCGGAGTCCTCGGGAGTCTGGCTTTGGATTTCTTCTGGATAGTGACGTTCGAGCGGAGGTTAGAGGATGGAAGTAGTGAGGATATATTAGTGATAGGTAAAGGTTTTGGATTAAGTAAATCAAAAGGTTTAGTAGTTGAAACAACAAGGTCTATGGGAGTCATCAGGGAACATGAAATAGAAGTCTCCACCGTAATCGGGGGGGGACAGGGAGGGTCGGGAGTCGAAAGGAGGGCTTTATTTAGGCTCTGAAGCAGAGAGAGGAGTTATGGAAGTGGAAGCAATGGTAGGGGGGGAGCCTTTAAGCCCTTAGAGGAGGGAGGATCAAAACCAACTGGCCGTAGAGAATTAAAAAACTTCGTCTTCTCTAAATTACCCATAAATATTCTCCAGAAATCGCCAAAGATGTCGAGAACCCAGCTTTCATTTGTCTTTAAATAATTAAGTTCGGCCAAGGACAGTTCTTTGAAAAAAGAGGGGTAGAACAGTTTCATCTTACCTAAAAATGATCTGTGGTTAATAGGGCCTAGATCCAAAACTTTGGAAGAAGCTCCCACCTTCGTTGAAAGACTGGAAGTCTGAGGTTGAACCACAAAGAGTGGATAAGAACTCTTTAGATGACTCGTTTGCTTACAAGAATGACAACGGAAAATCTCCTTCCAAAAATCGACCAATTGTGTAAAGTGGTCGTCGCCAATGGATAAATCTATCATATCCGAAAGGCCTTTGTCTATGTCCAATTCAACAAGTAACCAAATAGTTCTCTTGTTGTTCTTTTGAAGCGTTGTTTCATCAAAAATCTTGAACTTACCCATAGAATTGGAAATCATCTCAAAAACCCTGATGGACCAATATTCCAGTGGGAAATCCGACAAGAGCATCCAAAAACAACTTTTATTGAAAATCTCCAAAAGGGGATTGAAACCTGGGCACCATTGTTTCAACATTAGTACACCCTTACCAAAGAGCCAAGGTGAGTCTAGAATCCACAACAGGTCATTTTCAAAAAGAAAATGAAATACTAGCCAGTGGTTAGCAAGGAGACTAAACCCGAGACAATATCCTAGGAGGGGTTTCCAAAAGAAAAGTAACCACTCATTAAGTTGGCGCATATTCATTCTGGAATAATGAAATTTCCCTACCAGAGATTTCTCAGCGAGCCCTAATACTCTGTCCAAAGTAACGTCATGTCCTAGAATGCATCTTGGTTTAACTTCATGGGTTTTCCAACATTTCAACCTTCTGTTAGAGTGAGAATAATCTTCGGTAGAGCGGTTATGGCCAACTTCAAAAGATCGTGGGCGAGCGTTTAAAGGTGAAAGAGTCTGCAAAGAGGAGTCGATGAAAGGTAAGGATATATGTGTAGAAAGGGAAACGACGGAAGGCAAGGAGCTCAGAGCAGGATAAAGGATAGGGTTTACCATAGAGATGGAGGAACTAAAGTGTGGAAACTTTGGGGGGAGCATGCCAGGCACGTGAAGAAGTCCAGCTGGACGAGATCCAAGGAGGGGAGGAGGTGTTTGTCTGATAGAAGGCAAGGAATTAATGGCAGGAGTAAAGGCGCTGATAGTTGTAGGAAACGAAGGGGATGAGGTGGAGGTGTCCACTATAGCCGAGGATCGAGAATGGAATCGATTATGGGATTGATGTTGACAGTCTAGTAAAAAACCATAGGCCTCATCAGATAGGAAGAGACCGTCCTTGGCCCACAACTCATCCTCGTCAGCCCAGGACAGGTCAAGATTATAGGCCATGTGGCATCAACCAGTAAACGTTCAACCAAAAAAGGGGAGGTTGTCGACATGTGAACTACCAATCCCATCCAACCTAGAGTCTGTCAACAGTGATCACCGACGAGTTTAGAGAGTGAGTTAGCGAGGATAGTGATCCTAGGCGGAATAAGGGGTCAAATCCACTAGGGAAAGGATGAAGTCGGCTTGATCACTGTGGGAACCCTCATGGTTCCACATGGCCCACACCCAAAAACAGTGTTGAGGAAACCCTAATCCTCAGAGGCCTTCTCTTAGTACATGAATATATTATTATTATTATTATTATTAGAAATTGGAAGAAAATCACGATTAATAATTATTACAAATAGTGTGTTTCGAGAATATTAAACTCAAATTAGACATATTGACTCTCAAGAATTTTGATATTAAAAAAAATTATAAAATCTAAGATAAAGTTTTAAACACTATAAGATGAATGAGTAAACGTTGTGGATTTTCTTAATAAATATTTATACTAAGATGAATAAGATGAATGAGTAAATGTTGTGGATTTTCTTAATAAATATTTATACTAAGATGAATAAGATGAATGAGTAAACGTTGTGGATTTTTTAATAAATATTTATACCCAAATTTATGGGTGATTTATTTATGGTTAAGAACATGTGTTTCCTTCTAAGAGGTCACAAGTTCAAATCTGGAGGGGGTAGGGTATGTATATTGTCTAATGGTTAAGAACAAGTGTTTCCTCCTAAGAGGTCATAAGTTCAAATCTAGAGGGGGTAGGGTATGTATACCTCCGTAGACTTTACATAGAGATCCTCGTATTTCGCTCTGACCTAAGGATTACCCTCAAGTATTCGAGATTCATTGAGCCTTGTTCCATCGAAGTTCTCATAGTCTCAACTTCATGAGTCCTTGTTATTTACAATTAAAAAGTCCATATAATATATCATCTATGCACTGGATGTTGCAACGTCCATTAGTCTGAAACCTTTCTCAAAGTCATGTTACCGATGCCTAATATTATTGCACAATGCACACATCATCATCGTACGAGCTATGAAAAAATTTAAACAAAACCTATAATTTTGATTATGTTGAAATTCAAATCGTTATTGGCTTCCATCACCACTACATTTTACAATTCATTTTTGTGAGTGTGAAGATTAATCTGGTTCTCCCACCTACACCAAATCTATACAATAAATTCTCTTGAAACTATTGATCATGATTTAACAACCAATTTTGTTTCCTTGGCATATTAATGTACTAGAAGCCGTAGATTTTCTTCCAATTATGCTCCACCATAAAATTAAAAAAAAATGAAAAGAAAAAATAAAAAACAAAATATGGTGCACCATAAAAACACAGAAGCAAAATGTTGTAGAGAAAATCCATCAAAGAACGGTGAAGAAAAAATTGAAATCTAGAACATATATGAAAACAATTCAAATAAAATCGTCATCCTATTGGCAATGCATGAAAGGAAAATGGCAAAGATTGAAATAAAAATCGATCGATCGATCGATGCCTTATTGCTTTTAAATGAATGGAATGGCTTGGTGAATGACTATTGGCAGCATGGAGGGAGTGGTTGTTTTTTCTAAGAAATCGAATTTGAAATGGAGCGTTCTAGACTACTCTAGCCATGGTGGAATCAAATGTTGTGTTGTTTGTATTATTTAAGGGTGATGGTTTGTCTTGATAACAAGCAATAGGTGGTCACATCATTCCGTTGTAGGGTTCAGACATATCGGATCAGACCGAAATGTAAATATTGTATGTTGTGATCACAATAAGGAGATACTGTATCAGATACTCCAATGTCGATCTGACTTTCCATCCAAAGGATAAATCTACAACAGGAAACTTGCGCGTTATGAACGAGCTACCCCTTGTAATTTCATCACTTGGTCTAAAGAGTGGTTTAAAGAGAGGGACACATGTTGGCTTGTGGTAATTGTGGATGCCCCTTTTCATTGGGATTATAAACGAGAGCTAGCCCCCAACAAATAACACTTTTCACACTTTAAATGTCAATACATTGATGTTTAAGAAAACAAATTAAAATCACTTTAAAAAAKATTTATTTCATTGTTATAATGAGTGGGCCTAATGGTTAAGAACATGTGTTTCCTCCTAAGAGATCACAAGTTCAAATCCAGAGGGGGTCCCTTGTCCCACAAACAAGGGGGTCTCATACACCAATTTGGTGTGGCTTAGCCAGGACCTTAAAAATACATTATTATTATTATTAACAAGCCTATGGTCAAGGCACTTGGTCTTATGAAACACATATGTGTGCCACTAAAAACCAAACCCTCTTCTTGGTCAAACGTCGTAGCGTGTTCATTTGGCAACGGATTTATCAAATCTACACAGGCTTAAATCGACTTGCTCGTAGACTTTAGGTCTATCCTCTAATCTTCTCAAATATTGACATCGGTGATGTAAGAATTCAAGCAACTTATACATAAAATAAGTCGTTTAGGGCAACAAGTTGTTTGGCGAGGATTACCTTTCTATATCCTATTTATCCATATTGGGTGTAACTAATAAAGAGAATCCAAATATAACATTRTACGATCCTTTTTATGCATTTTTCCCATTTAACATGAATGGCTCCCTAATCAAAATTATAACAAATCTATTTTGTTTAAAATTGCATAGAGGAAGAGGGAATGCACCTTAATAAAACAAAGTTTCCTACATCAACAACATGCTTTCTTATCATTCTATCCATTGGATCACAACTTGCACAAAGGTATTTACTTGTCACATTTGTACAAAAACATATGTGTGGCTTCCTGCAATATGCAGTGTTTTATTATAATCAATCTATGATTCACCAGTACCCTCTGCCTCTTGCTCCTCACATTATGTCAATGAACTCCAAAAGAATATATATATATATATATATATATATATATATTTAAAAAAATTGATCGAAATGGATCCCATAAAAGCATCAAAAGAAAAATCACTTGATAGTTAAAAAATTCAGATTTCAAACTATGTGCAATATTTTCATATTCCAAACTCTTTCACGAGCTAACTCCACTGCCTTCCCCATGAAGATTTCTCATTCTTCTTATCCCTCTGCCCAACAAGCTCTCTTTCCCCTGACTACTCCTCCTTCCATGCCATATTTCATTCACTATTTCAGGCTCCTCCCCTTGGTCTTGAGCACATGTTTCACCCTCGCCACCTTTTTGCGTGATCTACCCTAGTGTCTTCATATGCCCAGAACGTGAGCCCGATCGCTATGAGAAAGCTCTCGCTCTGTCTAGAGTGGTCGTACTCCCTCTTCTCATCGCCATCTCGATCCTTGTTGCATATGTCCCTGCCCCACCAGCATGGATCATTGTTTTTCCCTTCCTCTTGGTGAAGTCGTCGACCGCAAGCCTTCCCCTATTCCTCCCACAACTTCTGCCACAACCTCACATCCCCCCAATCTGGATGCAGCTTCCAGTTCAATCCCTTCGCCTTCGCCTCACCCAGTCTTCGCTAATGCTCAGAGGGAAACCATCTTGGAGCTGCGTTGCGATAATGCACAGATGAAATTTCGTCAGGAGCTGATGGAGAAGCATCTAGACTGGATTTTCGACTCGGGGGCACATAACCCTGCTCAATGTAGCACAACAAAGGATCTACTACAGGAAACCATGGCACCAAAGTGGCCTGAATTGTCCAAGCACGCCTTCCCTTACAACTACACAAGTAAGTAATCCACATGGATCGTTGTTTTTTGTTTTTCATAATTTTTGTATGGCCTACCAAGCCATAGAGCTATTTCTTCTACTATATTTATAGGCCTAGCTTCGTTTTATATATTGTTAATCCTGTCATTATGTTAGACAATCACTGTTACAGTAGAATTTTATGGAACTTCTATCTCTGGTGGTGGGGTTGGTTTCCTTTCATGGCAATCTCAACACCAGTTTCTGGGACCTCATATGTAAATTTTGATTTTGAAAGGTAATACAAACTACTATATTACAAAAAAAATAAAAATTACAGATAGTTATGACTTGCTTCCTGTATAAAGGAGTATTATTCCCTAAAATTTAATATAATACGTTCAGTAAAAGAAAATTTTTAAAATCAATTTTACAAGCATTATGGCACATATATTTCATCTACCTCCAATTAATTATCCAAGAGCATTGTGATTGGTTTTCTTAAAAAAAAAAACCACAACTGCTTATAAAACTAATTTCATATAGAATAAATTTCAAAGAAAAAAAAGAAATTAAACTTTCTTGAAAACATAAAATAAATACCTAAAGTAATTATAGTCAAGTCAAGGATTCATTGATCCTTGTTCCATCGAAGTTCTCATAGCCTCAACTTCACGAGTCCTTATTATTTAAAATTAAAAAGTCTGTATAATAGATCATCTATGCACCGAATATTGCAACGTCCATTAGTCTGAAACCTTTCTCAAAGTCGTGTTACCGATGCTTAATATTCTTACACAATGCACACATCGTCATCATGCAAACTATGAATAAAAAATAAACAAAACCTATAATTTTGATTATGTTGAAATTCAAATCATTATTTCCTTCCATCACCACTACATTTTACAATTCATTTTTGCGAGCATGAAGATTAATTTGGTTCTCCCACCTACGCCAAATCTATCCAATAAATTCTCTTGAAACTATTGATCATGATTTAACAACCAATTTAGTTTCCTTGGCATATTAATATACCATAACAATATATAAAGGGGGTTATGAGTGAAGATTAGCACTGATGATTAGACAACCACGACAATGAATACATAGATACAATCAAAATAAATATTAAGCAGAGCTATTAAATACATAATGATTACACAACTAAGGCAGTGATTATATAGATCTTATCAATAATAAATATTAAGCAGAGGTGTTAATGCACTATGTCGTCACCTCTGTAATAATAAGGGGTGAAAATTGAAGTTCAACAATATGACAAAAATAAATAAATTATTATTTATTTTAATTAAAATAAAAATATTATTGCTATTTTCCTATGTTAAATATTGAAAACAAAGAGAAAATTTAAAATCATGGCGAAAACTAATAACCATTTAACTGTATCAAATGCTATAATCCCTCCAACATAAACTATATATATAATTTAAACCAAATTTAAATTAAACAATATAGTTTCAACTAATATATAAGTGTGGTTTTTACAATATCAATAACATGAATATCTATAATTATGATATTTCTTTAAATGATACAAATATTTCATTATATTTAATATAATGAATAATATTATAATAAATATTAATAATTGTAAATAAAGTTAATGTTTTTAAATCTGATAACTATGTATTTACAAGTATGATATTATAAGAAATGTTACTTTGTATATTTTTACAGAATAGGATACTTTTAGTATGAATGTTTCATACTTATCTTTAAAGTATCAATAAATTATAAGTTAAGATATATTTATGAATGTTTTTTAATTATAAATTATATTTTTTTTTAAATAAATTATAAGTTAAGATATATTTATGAATGTTTTTTAATTATATATATATATTGAATAAAAAGATGGAAAATTTTATTAAATTTTTTTCAATACAAAAAGTTATTAGCTGTTACGTTAAATTAGTGGAAATCGGAACATATGACAGATTGTGATGTCATTGTCAAAATTGTCAATCTGTCATCTGCCTTGCCAAACAAAAACTAGGGCAAGTGACGGATTTGAGTTTGTGCACCACTGTGCTAAGCAACCATGAAAATTAAACTGGAAATTAAATTGGAAATTAACAGTCAAACTGTAAAACATGGACATGAACATGAAATTGAAACTGCGATGTAGCAACGCAAGGAGCCAAACTGATAGCCAAGCAATTGAGTTACCCATTTGCATATGAGGTTGCGTCGCTCGGGTCGTCGTTGAGGGGGTCGTTCCTAGGCTGGAGCACAAATGGTATGGCGCAAGTCGGACACCTCTCGGTTGCTGGTGCATTCAAGTAAGCCTCGTACAACATATCATTTCTCTGATGCATGAGGGTGTCATGGTGAATTTGATCCGCCATATGGCTTCTGAGCTCAAACACGAGCGCTAGTTGCTCCGGATGGAAGAAGGGCAGTTGTTCCTGGCTGAAATCTAGGATTGTCGTGAGTGGTGGTGGCGCCAGGACTGGGCCACCCCCCACCTCCAAACCACAGACTATCGTCGCCTCGCCTGAATCCTCCTGTGCCACTTCCTTTTCCTTCGTTGTCCCGAGCCTCTCCTCCGTCTCGTGCTCCTCCATTGTCACTGCATCACCTAAATCTTTGAATTGCGTGGTGTCCTCGGGGTCGAGGTGGAGGAATTCCTCCTCAATTATGCAAGTGTTTTCTTCCCTGCCCTCCCGCTCGGGATGGAAGGTGTCTAGAGCACTAATGCTTATTGGAAATTGGCTAGGGGGCTGCCAATTGTCTAGAACAATGAAGCGGAGGGATTCTGGAGGGAATTGGATTAGTTCCTCTCGAATCACCTCCTCCACATACGCCATCGACGATGTCCTGGCCTTCTCCCCGTGGGCTGTGGATAAGCCTCGCTCCAGCTATTCCACCCTCCTTTGTCTAGCAACGAAACTATGCCAGGCAGGGTTGTGACGTGACCTGCCTCTTTCCCTCTGCATGGAGGAGAAAGGGAGGGTGCCAATGAGTAAAGTGAGAGTGATGGAAGCCCTTTGGTAGCTGCACTAGTGCTCAGAGCTTTTGGGCTGGTGGAATGCCAAGGTGAAATGGCTCAATTCTCTGCTTCGTTGGATAATAACGTACATGTTTGACATGAACTTTGCATCAAACGTCCCCCATCCACTATATTTCTTGACCGCCATTTTGCTCACGCGAGGGAATTTTCCTTTGCTGCTTGACGGACAGTTATGGCTTCCTCCCATTTAATGGTGA
>ML866109.1:17649-39678 GCA_009831015.1 Picea engelmannii | reverse complement strand
CCCTAGAAACCCAAACCGGGAAAGCCAACATATTCTATATTCATTCACATCATACATTGTTTATAGAAATCCAAAACCATAACCCAATGACTTGGATTAGTCAACAATCCTAATTCATTAACCGGAAATAGAAAACCATCGGCAAAAACCATGTGCTGAAAAATCACCCAACAATGGACACAAAAATCGAGGTAACACGAAAAATGAGGAAAAAAAGGAGACATGTTTCCCAAGGAATTTTATTTTTTCTCAGGGGTGTTTCTCTCGAACCCCTGAAGGGGGGGCCTAGCGCAAATAATATAACACATACCCAACACCAATGACATGACTTGGTTGGAGATACACCAATTGAAGAAAGACTCTTGCCTCAAATGGATGAGTGCACAGGTACCTTATCAATTTGTGCACTCGATCACATGGATTCCCTAATGCTCGTAGGTATCCTATCTGAGTCACTGGTATCGTACGAACGAATTTCATGGTGAATTATTGGCATGTCCACAATTCATTGATACCTTTGCATTGTTTTGTATTTGAGATCGACTTTAACATTGATCGATGGGTACTTGAAAATTTTGCAATTGGTATTATATACAATTCGTGTTCAATTTCCACCTTGGTTCCACTGGTGAAGATTTTCTTTCCTTTATGGTCAACTTCTCATCCACCCTTTTCCTATGTATATTTTAGTTCCTTGGTTCTTTCCCTCTACTGAAAATGGCCATGCTTGATAAAGATGAAGTCTTGGTGCTTTAGAAATTGCAGGAGATTCGTGAGAAAAAGGTAATTTCCTTGGAATAATCTCATAATCAACTTCGAATAGAGGTAACCGACTTGAAAAATGTCATTTCACAGTTGTAGACCGAGAATCAACAATTGAGAAATGAACTGGAGACGTCCCATATCTAGTTGGAAGACGAGGCTTTTCTTTTTCAAACTATCCTTTTGCAGTGGCTTGATGAGAAATTTAGGAAAGTTGTTGACCTAGAGCAACCAATGGTAACCATTTTTCAGGATCTCGTAGATGATTTTGGAAACAAAAAAAATCTTCTCTATAATATTGATAAGGAAGTGAAAACTCTTTCTCACACAGAAAACGTTTTCATGAAGACAAACATTTGCATCCTGTGAGAATCCAATACCTAGCCAGCAAACAAAGTTTCCCATTTACAGGTCTCTGTCGATGAGCTTCATGAAGAAATTTATCCTCTTCAAGAAGATAAAAATTACCTTCTTGATGAATATCAATATTTGAAAGAATATTATGATGTCATATTGTTGCAGTTGATTGCAAAGGATGAGATTATTCAAGGATTGTAGGACTGCAAATAGAACCTTGAAGAAGAAGTTCTTCGACTATAGAATGTTAAGAAGGAGATTGTTGTTGAGATCAAAAGGATCCCCCATTAAATCTCCACCCTCGGATGCTCTTTGTAAGAAATATATTGTTGATTTATGAATTAAGACTAATGATTGTGTTGTTTCCCCTATCTTTGAAAAAGACACTACAGGTATAGGTTCTCAACTGCTCAACAAGATGAGATATACCGGAGGAGGACTTGGGAATAATGGATAGGGTATTGTTGTTCCTATTACACATGAGATGAAGTCACCAAGAATAGGTCTTGGATATGACAATATTGTTTCCTCCTTGCCTACATCTGACCTTTCTACGACCAGGGAAGTTATATTTGTGGCAAGTGGAGTTCAAAAGGGTTTTCCAAAAGAATAACCTACTGCTAAACCGATTGATGAATTGGTTGTTCCTAACATGTCAAAATTTGAGAATATTGTTACTAATGACATTGTTTCTAATATGTTGGGATGTTCTACTCCTAAGAGTACACTAGAACCTAAGCCATATTCTTCTGATCAATAAGCACATAACTATGTTCCTTATCATCATCCTCACCATCACAAAAATGGGAATCATGATTTCATATATGTTGGGCACTTTAATTGCTTATCAACTAAACAATCAAGTGTTACATAAATTGTCAACCCAGGGAAGTTTGTTTATTTCAAAGAAAATCACACACTGTATATGCTCAATCTCAAAAGAAATCTAGAGTTGTAGTAAAAGTATACTAATCACACCTTACCTTAAACAGACCGAAGCCCTACCTTGAATTACAGAAAAGCAATCTATCTATTGCAGAGTTTAAGATTCACAGAAAAGTAATTATCAAAAGAATCCTGGATTAGATTAACGAATAACAACCTAAGAAAAAGGATCCTTCAGCATACTGCAAAGAAGACTAACTATTCTGAAACAGAGAACAAGACCCTATTCCCAGAGCAGGAATCTTCAACACCTATTTATGACTATCACACTTTCATAAACTTATCATAAATAAAAAATGATGACTTGTAACACAGAACATGACCCTATTCCCAAGGTAGCAATCTTCAACACCTGTTTCTGGTTATCACACATTCATAAACTCACTACCATTCAAATGATTAACAAGTACTGAAGGATATCTATTCTATAACAGAGAACGGGACCCTATTCCCATAACATGAATCTTCAACACCTGTTTCTGATCACCACACTTTCATAAACTCATTATCAATTAAAATGACTAACAAGTACCTGGAAATGAATTGTATGAAAACAATGTATCAATCAATGGAAACAGAGTTTCAGCAAAATAGAGTTTTAACAAGATATGAATAAAAATAGTACTAACACACTACATAACTAATGGGTGAATCTTGTGAAGAAGGTGGGCCCTCTCCTTCTCACAAGATTCCCCGAAAATGAAAGGAACTAAGAAGAAATGCTCAGAACAATCTTTTATTCATTTGTCAAATATGTCCAGTTACAATATTCAGAGTGAACACCTCCTCTACAATTCCTCTCTAACTAAGCCTTTCGTCCCCCCTCTAATGTTGATTTCTCCCCTATTTAAAGGGGATAATCATCTTAATACAATTTAAGCATAAAATTGCATGCGTACATCCAAATCCTATTCTTAGCCTGATCTGATCTTCTATGTTGGAATAGGAGATTCTGATCTCCCGTAGCAAGATGTTGTTACAGTGGTTGGAATGGCGCTGGCTTGAGGTACAGTTGTTGCAGCCGGTGTAACAAATTCTTTATTTATCTTTCTGTTACTGTTGTTGTATACTATTTTAGCATCGCAAATCACGGACTTTTTTAGCAACGAGATTTGTGTCCTTTGACTGTTTCAGCAATGTGGTAAATTAAGCAGCAGCGATGGTGGGTGTTGGGTTAAGGTACGGGTGTTGTGGCCAGTGTAACAGCTCATTCTTGTTACTGTTGTATGTGAAATGTTGTTTTAGCATTGCCAATCATGGACTGTTTCAGCAACGGGATACTGTTGACTGTTTCAGCAACGAGATATTGTTGACTGTTTCAGCAACGTGATCTTCAAGAAGCAACAATATTAACTGCAGTTCACACTGTTTCAGCAACTGTATATTTCTGATTAGCGGCTAAGTATGAGAGTAATGTAAAATTATATGTAAAACAAATTAAACATATAGCAAAGAGAAGAAACGTTATATACCTTTGGGGAAATAGATTCATGTGACAGTGTAGGCTTAAATATGAGTGGGAAAAGGGTGTAATGATAGTAAAAGGTATGAGCAAAAAGGTACATTATAGGGTCCTAATATCCCCCCCAACTGAAAAGGTTGCATGTCCTCAGGCAACTTCAATCTGAATCAGAATCTGAATGCTGACTCTGTGCATGCAAATTGCTTAAGTAGTAGCTATAGAAAGTACTGTCTGTTGGGGCTCTGAATCCTTGAACCTGTTGTAATATTTTCCAGGCTACTGCTTCAACCTTCTTGGGAAACTTATGATGAACTTGATATTTTTCTGCTGGCATCCACAGAATGGGGAAGTGGAACTGATACCCTATCCAATTTTCAGCACATTGCTGGACAATTTTGATGTAAGTGGGTACCTGAGAGATTGTTGTCTCAAGATTAGTGGGACTAAAAGGATTGTGCTCTTGACTTTTCTCAGAATATTGCTGCCAAAACATGTTATTTTCTTTTAGGGCAGCAATTTCTGTGGATTTAATAAACCATTGACAATCCTGAAGTATTGTTGACTATAGTTTCCAAATATATGGAACCATCCTTGGTTTCTTCAAAAATTGATGATATTTTGCAACAAAGGTGGCAATGTTCTGTGGTTCTGGTCGTATCCAGAGGAGATGGTTATCTTCATTGTGCTTGGCAGCTAGGAAATCATTTTTCCATTTGATTTGATTGGTAAGGAAGGAGATGAATGCCCAAATCTGAGTATCACCAACAAGAGGGTTAAGGTTAAGCTATCAGTTCTCAGGGATGGCCTCATTATGAGGATATGCCTCGCATAATAGATGTTGATCACTAGTGGAGGCTTCTGCAAAAGTTTTAACAAAATCTGCTGGATTGATCACTGCATATGGTCTGCCTTCTTTGATTGATTGAATCTGAAAAAATGTAAGTCGTTCTATGAGGAAAAGAGAGTAATTTGAGGATGGTTTCCTCGTAGCTAACAATTTTTGTGCCAAGTCAAACATCAGGAGAAGTTTTCCTTTTAGCTCTTCATTCTGCTTCTTGTGGGCATGGGATTCTTGGTGCATTTGCTCCAAAGCTTCCTAGTTTGAATAAATGTGGTTTAGCCAGAGTATTCTATGCTCCTGCAGGTTTTTGTCCTGTGTAACAACAAACTCTGTTTTCCATTTGTTTATTATTGTCTGTTCATCCCATGGTTTAGTTTGTGTTTCAACATCATAGGTGATAGGCTGAGGTAGGGTCTGAGTGGCTCGTTCCACAAGAGTATGGGTGTTGATCTTGCTAGGAGGGGAAGATTCCTCAATAGGCAATGTTTGTACAGCTTTACTAATAGGAACAGGGGCTTCATATGTAGCATTTGTTGAGGGCCAAGGTTCATTTTCAACTTTGGAAGATCCTACTGGTTCTTGTGTAACAGTAGGGTTTTCTTCTTTGACTGCAAAATTTGTAGGTGCAGGGGTAGCTCCAGGTATTGGAATTTGAACTACTTTGTAGCCTTCTTGATAATAAACGTCCCCACATTGAATGCACATGTACTCTCTACACTGATCATTTTTTGTGTTTTCCTCTGTCATGGCTACTATGCGAGCTAAGGTATACATTTTAATTTCCTTGTCATAGGCTTCATTTACCATTACTAGCTCTTGCTTGTAGGCTTCCAATTCAGACCTTAGGAACTCATTATCTAGTAAGACAGAGGCCATTGTTGGTTCTGATTGTTGATCTATCATGGGTGTGTCAAGAAGGGT
Organism: Picea engelmannii; assembly: GCA_009831015.1. Taxonomy (NCBI): domain Eukaryota; kingdom Viridiplantae; phylum Streptophyta; class Pinopsida; order Pinales; family Pinaceae; genus Picea; species Picea engelmannii. The sequence goes on along the minus strand of ML866109.1, from coordinate 34,390 downwards.
GACTGGTTCTTATGTAAAAGTCACAGTTACAATAACTGGTTCTTGTGGAGAAACTTCAAAATTAGCAGCTAATTCTTGTGTTTCAGCTTCTTGATGTAAAGAAAGTAGTGTTGCAACACCCTGGGCATCTGTTTCCTGTATTTCGGGAACAAAATCAGTAGTTGGTTCTTGTGTTTCAACTGTAGCTGGTTCTTGTGTGACAGCTATAGCTGGTTCTTGTGTTTCAGCTGTGGCTGGTTCTTGTGTGACAGCTATAGCTAGTTCTTGTGTTTCAGCTACTGAATGAGTAGTTGGTTCTTGTGTTTCAGCTACTTGATGAGTAGTTGGTTCTTTTGTTTCAGCTACTTGATTTAAACAAAATGATGTTGCAATGCCTTGGGCCTCTGGTTCTTGTGTTTCAGTGCCCATGGGTGGGATAGGTAAGAAATCCGGGATTTGGGAGGGTGGGGGTGCATGGGCTTTTAGCAAGATGGGTTGGGGATTTAGGGCAGTGGCAGTAGTGACAACTCTTGTTGAAGACCTTGTGTGTTTTGATAAAAAGGAAGGAAAAGTAGGAATTTGCTTCTTTCTCTTGTGTGTGGGTTTTTCCTCAGTGATAGGGCAGGGAGGGTTATCAGGTTTGTCTAATTTAGAATCATTGCTAAGGATATGAAGAGTAGGAGTAGATGATTCTGGTAGGTTGTGGGGTGGACTAGGTATGGTAGGAGTGTTAATTGGATTAATTGGATTTGTGGCGGAATTAGTAGGTATTTCTAGAGGGTCGGAAAGGTTATGTGTTTGCTCTTCAGGAGGGTGTTCAATATGTTCAACAACTTGCTGTGGCTTTATGGGTGGGTTGTTTAGGGGAGGGTTTTGTTGGGAAAAACCCTTTTGGATGAGTAGTTGAACAAGACAGTGATGGGTTAGGGAAAGAGAGGGATTCTTAGCCTTTTTACAATAATGCGACATATTTCTGAGACATCCGAGGAGATAGTAGGGAATATTCACCAATCTACCATGTCGTACATGAGATAACAAGAAAAAATCATACTGGTAAACTACCTGGTATTGGCCTTCACAAGTGAGATAGTGCTTGACAAACTTTGTAACTTTCGTCCACGGAGGCGGCAATGAGATGAGTCGAGCACCCTGGCCTTTAGGCTCAACTTGTTCTTTTGGCAAGAGAAAATCCTGCTAGGCATTAAGGATAATGTGTTTGCGGATGAACTAGCGAATGCCAGTGACAAGAAGACCCAAAACCTGTGCTATATCTTCCTCTATGACTGGAATCTGAACCCCTTCAACAATGGAATGGTCTTCTTGAAGATTTCGTGCAAATTCAAGAACTTGTTGTTGATCAAATCCCTGGAGCCTCTGAAAATAACCCAGCTAGCCTACCTGCTGAAAGATTTGGTAGACTTCTGGATACAATTCTAGTAGGGTTATCGTGGTGGGTTTGTATTGTATAACCGGGCCTCCCATAGCTAACAGCTCAATAGAATGCACAGTCAGAGAGTCAGGTAACCGCTTCCGAATAGAGTAGGTTGAATGAGAGAATGCAAATGATGGTAAAATCAAATGAAATGATGGATAAAAAGAATGACGGTAGTCGGTTCATGTGAAATGATGTCATAAGATTTTGATATCCCCCCCCCCCCCCAACTATGGCTAAAATAATGACTTTTAAGTGAATGATAATAATGAATCAGAATCTTCTCATTAGCCATAGTTCAATTGTATTTACATATAAAGTTTACATACCTCATCTTTACCTTTAATTTGTACTTCAAAAAAAATATAGTGCCTGTCCATAATAGATCTGCAGTAACCATCGGAGGGACTTTGGATTTATTAGAGAAATTGTATCAAGAGTTTGTTTAATTATAAGAGAGGGTCGTAAAAGGATGAAATGTAGTATGAAAATAGGAGAATTGGAGTGAAAGAGTTGGAGCAGATGTTTTTATTGTCAGGGAATGCTGAGAAAATGGTGTTTCAGCAACAGGAGAAGAATGGAAAAATGTTTGTTGAAGAGTGATGTTTTAACAATGGATGATACTGTTGAAGAAATGGTGTTTCAGCAGTGACGAAATATTGTTGAGGAGTGGTGTTTCAGCAATGGGAGAAAAGGAATATTGTTGAACAATGTTGTTTCAACAATGGGGAAGATGGAAAAAAAATTGGGGAAAATGTTGTTGGAAGGTGATGTTTTGGCAATGGAGAAAAAGGGCGAAAGATTGTTGAACAATGGTGTTTCATCAATGGGAAAAATGAAAAAATATTGTTGAGTAGTGGTGTTTCAGCAATGGGAAAAATGGAAAAATATTGTTGAGCAGTGGTGTTTCAGCAATGGGAAAAATGGAAAAATTGAGGAAAGTGTTGTTGAAGAGTGGATTGAAGAAAGAGGGAGCAGTGCTTCACAAAGTGAAGCTTGAATCTTCTTGAAGCAAGATTGTCCTTTCTTGGTAGGCCTTTTCTTGGATCGAGAATCTGAAAAAGAATCAATTGTACATGCCATTTCTTGACAAGGATTATTAGTAAAAGAAATTTCAATCTAATACTAAAGAAATTAAATTCAGAAGAAAAGAATTAATTGCAATGAGGGGCAGGAGGCTCCTCTAAAAAGAGATAATGAGAGTCTGCCACACATGTGGCCTTAAAATCTTCTTGGGAGATGGGGCGTTGATACAGACAGAGTCGGTGACCATTCACTAATAACGGTGTTTTAGATTCATCAATTGTGAGGAGCCTTACTGTTCCATTGGGGAAAACAGTGTCCACTTCATAAGGTCCAAGCCATCTTGTACATAGTTTCCCTTGAAATTCTTTAAACTGAGAATCATACAATAAAGCCCAGTTACCTTTTTGGAATTGTTTATGCTTGATGGTTTTGTCATGCCATTTTGATCTTTGTTGTTGAATCATAGTTGTCTGATGAATGGCATCGAGTCTTTTTTCATCCAATTCATTAAACTGTTGCAGCCTGGCTATCTGTGCATCGGTCAAATCAAGGTTGACAGTTAAAGAAGTCCTTAAGGTTTTGATTTCAAATTCCACCGGAAAGACAACACCTTTTCCATAAACTAATTCATAGGGGGAGAATCATGTAGTATTTCTCCTAGTAGTTCTGTAAGCCCATAATGCTTCAGGGAGCCTTTGAGACCAATCCTTTCGATTTTCCTTCACTGTTTTTGTGAGAATGGCTTCTATTACTTTTTTTGTGCTTTCCACCTATCCATTGGCTTGAGGGTGGTATGGTGTATTCATTATGTGATGAATATGATATTTTTGAAGGGTGGATTTAAAACCATGAGAAGTAAAAGGAGTTCCTCCATCTGTGACTAATTCTCTAGGCACTCCAAATCTGATAAAGATATCTTCAAATAAAAAATCTAGGACAGCTTCTTCAATGGCTCTATGGAGTGCTTTGGCCTCCACCCATTTGGTCATATAATCTATGCAGACCACTATATAAACTTTTTGATTGGATGGGGGATTAATGGGTCCTACAAAGTCTAAGGCCCATCTTTCGAATGGTTCGAGTACTACCTGGGGATTTAATGGCATTTCATCTCTATGATTAGGTTGACCCATTCTTTGGCAGCTATCACAGGCCCRAACATATTTCTTTGCATCTTTAAAAAGTGAGGGCTAATAATAACCCATCCTGAGAATTTTATGTGTTGTTATTTTATTAGCAAAATGCCCTCCACAAGGGCCATCATGACAAGCTTTTAGTAAATCATAAACCTCATCTTCTTTAATGCATCTTCGGATTTATTGATCAATACCTATGTGGAAAAGACACCCACTTATCCAGCTATACCGAGCACTTTGTTGGATGATTCTTCTTTTATCTCGATGGGATAGGTGTGGTGGTAACTTCCCCGCAAACAAATAATTAGTGATGTCTTCATACCATGGTGAGTGGGAAGATACTACAAATAAATATTCATCAGGAAAAGAGTCATCTACTGGAGTATTATCATCAGGTTTTAACCGAGAAAGGAAATTAACAACTACATTTTCTTTTCCTGGTCTATCTACAATTGTAATATCAAATTCTTCTAATAATAGTAACCATCTGGTGACTCGAGCATTTGTGACTGATTTGTTCATTAAATATTTAATGGTTGAGAGATGAGTATGGACAAAAGTAGAATAGCCAATAATGTAATGTCGCAATTTATTAATAGCATAGATAACTTCTAAAAATTCCTTTTCGGTAACTGTATAATTAAGTTCAGCAGGGCTCATATTCTTACTAATGAAGTAGATGGCATAAGGGAGATGATTTTCTTCTTGTCCCAAGACAGCTCCTATTGCAGTATTTGAAGCATCAGAGGATATATGAAAGGGGAGTGTCCAATCAGGTCCTCTTAGAATAGGGGTTGTAGATAACTGATGTTTAAGTGCATCAAAGGCTTCCTGGCAAAGAGTAGTCCACTTGAATTCAACATTTTTCATAAGTAGCACGAACAAAGGAGAAGCCATTTTGGAAAAAAAATTGATAAATCTTCTATAGTAACCAGCATGTCCTAAAAAACTTCTCACATCTGTTTGGGTTTTAGGAATAGGAAGGTCTTTAATGACTTGTATCTTGGATGGGTCTACCTGAATTCCTTGAGATGAAATAAATGTCCAAGTACCACTCCTTCACTCATCATCATATGACATTTTCCGGTGCTTAAGGAGAGGTGGGCTTGTATACATCGGTTAAGTACTTTCTCAAGAGTTTGTAGCGCTTTGTCAAAAGAGACACCATAAGGGGTAAAATCATCCATAAAAATTTCCATAGAGTCATTAAGCATATCAAAAAATATTCCTATAACTACTCGTTGAAAGGTTGTTGGTGCATTACATAGTCCGAATGGGAGGACTCTATAAGAAAAAGTTCCCCAGTGGCTAGTAAAAGTGGTCTTATCTTGGTCTTGGGGTGCAATTTTTATCTGGTTATACCCATTGAAACCATCTAAGAAAAAGAAGAATTTCTTCCCTGACAAATTATCTAACACCTGATCAATGAATGGTAATGGAAAGTGGTCTTTTTGGGTAGCTTTATTTAAGGCTCTATAATATACACACTCTCTCCATTTCCCATTTTTCTTAGGAACTATTACCAATGGGGAAACCCATTCACTGTCAGATCTAAGATATATAAATCCTACATTCAGCAATTTTTGAAGTTCTTCCTTAATAATTTCTTGTAAATTAGGGTTCATTCGTCGCTGAGGTTGGCAGATCGGTCGACAATCTTCCTTGATATAGATACAATGAGTGCATAATTCAGGAGATATTCCCTTCATATCTGTATAGTCCGATGCAAATGCCTCCTTATGTTCGAGAAGTAACTTCATTAATCGCTATGTTTCAACAACTGTCAAGTTGGGGTTTATATTCAATGTTTTGCCAAGTTCAATTTCTAGTGGAATACTTTTAGAAGAGATGGTAGTTGATGTTTGAGGTGGGTCGTCAGAGTTAAGGTTTTCCTGGGTATCTGACTCCAAAAGTGCAATGAGTTGATTATGTGTTTTTGGATTCACAGAGGAGGGTTCACAGATAAAATTATTAATTACTTCATCCTCGGTGACATCTTTAAGGCTTAAGGCTTGTCCGATAGTCAAGATACGTTGAGTAGTTTGATCGTCGAAATCCACCCATAAAGAATTGTCATTATTAATCAAGGGTGTAGTGTGGGGGTAGAGGGTAAGCTGCTTGGTTTCATATCCATTGGAAATTGTCATTGAACTAGATCTGTAGTTGATAAAGGCATCTGCTATGGCTAGCCAAGGCCTGCCCAATATTAGAGGATGACCCCCAACTTTGTTTTAGGTTGTAATACCACAAAGTCAGCTGGATAGTTCCAGGACTCTACTGAGATGATTAGATCTTCAATGACTCCTTCTGGTTTAATTGTAGAATGGTCAGCTAATTCTAGAATAGTTGGGGTATCTCTAATTTCATTCTTCAGTTGTAACAGTTGTGAAGTTTCAAGAGTCGTAATATTGATAGCAATGCCTAAGTCTACCAGAACTCGAGGAATTATTATTTTTCCAATTTGTACTGTGACAGTAGGATGGCCGAGATCACCATATTTAACAGGAAGAGATTTACCCGACATTAGTGCAGACAAATCACCCATGACATGGACTGTTAGGGGATCTTTAGTTTTCCTACCAGGTTTCTTAACACAAATATCTCGCATAGTTCTGGCATAAATTGGTACATCTCTTAGTGCTTGCAGTAGTGGAATTTTGACATAGAGATTTTGTAATTCCCCTAGAAGATTGAAAGTAGGTGGATTAGGCCTTTTAGTCAAAGCTAAACACTCAGGGAATGGTGGTTTTGCTATTTTAGCATCAGTGTTGGAGGACGATTGTACCTCTTCAGGTACATTGTGCTTTTTTATTTCTTCTTTATTGGAATCAGAAGAGGTAATGTCGTTAATGATGGGTTCTACTATTTTATCAGATCGTAAGTGAATATCAGTGCATTGCGCAGGGAAAAGAGAAAATATAGGCTGGTTGTGAATATCAATGCACTGCACAGCCTTATTATTGGGGTTGGGGTTAGGTTCTATAGGTAGTTGGGGTCTCATCATTTGATTGTTCGGTGGGGTACCTGGTGGTAAAGAGAGTGGTTGCTGAAATTGTGATTGTAATTGAGGCAATTGATTTGGGAACTGGGGTTGTTGACCTCTCCAATTTGGATTCCATTGGTTAAGGTAGAGTTTCTATTGTGGAGGCCAAGGAGTCCACATTGTTGGGTCTACAAAGGGAGGGTTTGTTTGTTGCATGGGTGGGTAATTCATTTGATTGAGGGTTGGGTAGTGCATTTGATTAAAGGGAGGGTAATTTGCTTGACTAAAAGAAGGATAGTTATTCCAACAATTAGAAGATGTAAATGGCATATTAGGGTTCATACCTTGTCCCCACGATTTCCATTGCCTTCTCTGTGTCAACAGATAGACAACTTCAGCTTCTTCATCAGTTGGTTGTAATGTTGCTTTGATTCCTGGTAAATAAGGGCATTGTTGAGTTTCATGATCCTTATCACAAATGGTGCAAATGGGATTTTTGTCCAATGGACATTCCCTTCGTGGGTGCTTATCTCTACATTTGGAACAAAAGATGGACAGAGTTGCTTCTGCTTCGGCTTGTTTCTTTTGAATCTGCAAGGTGTCAATTTGTGAAGCAAAAGAACTTAACATTTCATTTTTAAAACCCTCAAGTAAATTACCTATTTTGGCTCTTGTTGCTCTTCCATTGGCTGATTTTTGAACTCTTGAAAATGTGGTATCCCTGTTGTTTGATCTATTCCTTGCAGCTCCTCTTGAACATCTTTTACATAGGCTAACAATTTCATCATATGATTCTTTAGATATGTCCCCTTTACCAAGCATATTCAGCATATCTAGACAATCATCCCTTACTCCTTTTAATAATATTGTTTTAAGAATATCTTTACTTACATCGGGGTGACTGGATCTTTGAAGATTATATTGTAGCCTTTCCACAAAGTCCTCCAAATTTTCATCCTCTTTCTGTATCATCTTGAATAGTTCCTCTCTTTTTTCTCTTGTTTGGCAATAATCTTGGTATTTGTGCAGAAATTTATGTTTCATCTGATCCCATGTTGTGATTACATGTCCTCCAAGACTCATGAACCATCTTAATGCATTTCCCTTTAATGTTGTTGGAAATAGATTTAATTTTTTAGCATTGGAAATGTAATCATAACTTCTGCATAGTATGTCAAACTCGAAAAGGAATTCATCAGGGTCTTCTGAAGATAAACCATGAAAGTTAGGTAAAGCTAAAAGTAGAATATTCTTCATAGGAGCTACTCCTCTAGGAAGATCACCAATTGGAAATCCTAAGGTAGAAAAAGAGTTTTCATCATTTACCTCTCCTTTAGGACCTGCCTATTCTTCATGGTGGAGTTCTTCATTATACTCATCCATAGTTTCTTCTATTTGTTCCCCTGCTGCACTTGATCGATCCTCAATGTTTTCTACTGGTTTCTCAACTATCTCTGGGCTCCAAATTTCTTTCCCCATTTCAAATTTTGCTTGAAAGGAAGCTTGAGATTTTGGTTTTCGAGAGCTTGGTTGCTGAGGAGCAACAGATTCAGGTTTTGATATAATCTCATCAATACAAGTCTTTCTTCCTCCCCTTCCTCTGCCCCTACCACCTGTAGGGTCAGTTTCTTTGGGGTCTCCACGTCCTCTCATGCAATCTGTATATCTGAAAGAACATAAGTGCTTTTGAAATCTATAATTGCCTTCCTCGGAAACGGCGCCAAAATGTTGGGCACTTTAATTGCTTATCAACTAAACAATCAAGTGTTACATAAATTGTCAACCCAGGGAAGTATGTTTATTTCAAAGGAAATCACACACTATATATTGATCTAGGTGGATATCGGTGGCCACCCACCTTTTCGAAATGGCTAAAAACAGTTTTCTGGTCATTTTGGCAATTTACTATTTTTAGCAGGTTTTAAATTCTGGGGCCATTTTGAGGGTCCAAATGAAGGTTTTTCGAGATCAAGGTTCTCAATGATAGCTAAAGGCATGATTGAGCCCCCAAAATTAATCTCCTCGACAATACCTTTCCAACGAGCTATCACATGCCTAAAATGGAGATTGTATGCAAAAGTTACGACCCCAGGAAGTTGGTGTACTCACTTACCCAAACGGGGCCCACATGACTTTTGGCGCTTCATATCCTAGGGTTAGTTTTTTGGATGTCTAGGAATTTTGGCATTCTCGTTTATTGTAAAAGGGCCTTCAGAGCCTCATTGTAATCATCTTCTTGCGAATGCGAGTAGCCGTCACATCTCTTCTCAGAGATAAGCTGCCACCATTCTAGCGAGTCATTCACTCTGTATTTTTACAATCTCTGTACATTTCTCTAATTAATAGAAATCATGTATTATTGTATATCTGTGTTTATGGTTGCATCTCTGATACATTTCTTTTATATTATTGAAAATCTGCAATATCTTTGTGCATTTCTTTATTATTTCTCCGCTCTCATTTCGTGCCGAAAATAATCTGGATCATATATGCTCAATCTCAAAAGCAATCTAGAGTTGTAGTAAAAGTATACTAATCACACCTTACCTTAAACATACTAAAGCCCTACCATGAATTATAGAAAAGCAATTTATCTATTGCAGAGTTTAAGATTCACAGAAAAGTAATTATCAAAAGAATCCTGGATTACATTAACGAATAACAACCTAAGAAAAAGGATCCTTCAACATACTACAAAGAAGACTAACTATTATGAAAGAGAGAACAGGACCCTATTCCCAGAGAAGGAATCTTCAACACTTGTTTCTGACTATCACACTTTCATAAACTTATCATAAATAAAAAATGATGACTTGTAACATAGAACAGGACCCTATTCCCAAGGCAGGAATCTTCAGCACCTGTTTCTGGTTATCACACTTTCATAAACTCACTACCATTCAAATGATTAACAAGTATTGAAGGCTATCTATTCTATAACAGATAACAGGACCCTATTCCCAATACAGGAATCTTCAACACATGTTTCTGATCACCACACTTTCATAAACTCATTATCAATTAAAATGACTAACAAGTACCTGGAAATGAATTGTATGAAAACAATGTATCAATCAATGGAAACAGAGTTTCAACAAAACAGAGTTTTAACAAGATATGAATAAAAATAGTACTAACACATTACAGAACTAATGGGTGAATCTTGTGAAAAAGGTGGGCCCTCTCCTTCTCACAAGATTCCCCGAAAATGAAAGGAACTAAGAAGAAATGCTCAGAACAATCTTTTATTCATCTGTCAAATATGTCCAGTTACAATATTCAAAGTGAACACCTCCTTATCTACAATTCCTCTCTAACTAAGCCTTTCTTCCCCCCTCTAATATTGATTTCTCCCCTATTTAAAGGGGATAATCATCTTAATACAATTTAAGCATAAAATTACATGCGTACATCCAAATCCTATTCTTAGCCTGATCTGATCTTCTATGCTGGAATAGGAGATTCTGATCTCCTGTAGTAAGATGTTGTTACAGTGGTTGGAATGACGTTGGCTTGAGGTACAGCTGTTGTGGCCGGTGTAACAACTTCTTTATTTATATTTATGTTACTGTTGTTGTATAATGTTTCAGCATTGCAAATCGCAGACTGTTTTAGCAACGGGATTTGCATCCTTTGACTGTTTCAGCAACGTGGTAAATTAAGCAGCAGCGATGGTGGGTTTTGGGTTAAGGTACGGGTGTTGCGGCCAGTGTAACAGATCCTTCTTGTTACTGTTGTATGTGAAATGTTGTTTCAGCATTGCCAATCACGGACTGTTTCAACAACGGGATACTATTGACTGTTTCAGCAACGTGATCTTCAAGAAGCAATAATATTAACTGCAGTTCACACTGTTTTAACAACTGTATATTTCTGATTAGTGGCTAAGTATGAGAGTAATGTAAAATTACATGTAAAACAAATTAAACATATAGAAAAGAGAAGAAACGTTATATACCTTTGGGGAAATAGATTAATGTGACAGTGTAGGCTTAAATATGAGTGGGAAAAGGGTGTGATGATAGTAAAAGGTATGAGCAAAAAGGTACATTATAGGGTCCTAACAATATATTTGTAGAAGAGATGTGAAACATATAACTATGGACCAGTATTGACTACTAGGATAGAATGTGGTTATATTGATGACTGGTCATGGGTGAATCTATCCAAGTTCTTGAGGACTTCATATCATTTTATATAATTGGTTGTATAGGGTTGAAACGTTCCTCTTCATTATTGATTGTTGTGCAGTGGTCGACCAAGGATCGACCTGACATGATAGTCAACTATAGTTCGACTGCGAGGTCGAACATAGTGATTTCAGGGAAAATCCCTCATAGCATTGGGCTTACTGCAACGTACCAATGACGATATAAAAATAACATTCCTAACAAAATACCAAACTAAGATATAATAACCAAATTTCACATAAATAACTAACTTGTTGAAAAATAGGAAAATCAATTCACTGGGATCCCAACATTCGGTGTTGTTCATGATTGACGAAGTCCTTTCACTCCTTCCCAATGGTCTCTCTGCAACCTGAAAAAAAAGTATACAAGTATATCTATACAGAGAGGTAGTTATAGTAATAACTACCCATTAGTTCTATGAAAAATAATGGAAATAAATGAAGCAATTAGTATTATACTGAAATGTATACAAAATCATTGTAAATATGAACAATAATAACACAAGATACTTTGAAGGAAAACGTTTTTTGTATTATTGATGAATAACAGCAAGGTGGTTACAAGGTATACCTACTTGATGCAACACTACCCTATCGAAATAGATCCTAGATTCCTCCACCCCAGCTCCTGCTATAAGTATGTTCCTAGCAATAAAGTCACCATGGGCCCAAAGAGAGTATAGAGAGAGACTCTTGGCAAGATAAGGTTTGTGATCGGAGGGAAACTAGAAACAAGGGTTTCTAGAATAAGAAATTAGCATCAACATGGATAAAATGGGCTTACAGACTCAGTGGGAATAGCCATATGAGTGTTTTCTTTAATGTGCAAAGTATTGTTACCTTTCTCCATGAGGAGAATGTTTCTTTTATGTAGTCTCTAGTTGGTTAGAGACAGTTGAGTACGGGAAAAAGGAGTTAGTCAACTAACCAATCCCGTAACTCATCATTAACTTTGGCATAGTTATATTTTTTTAAACATTTATTAGCATATATGTGAGTTTCCCTTAAGTAGCCCGCATGTATGCGGGTTACATAGATATGAGGATGTGTACATCCTTCAAAATATTGTTTTTTAGAAGGACTCAAGAAGGTATGGGGAACAATTTTCTATAAGGAGGATAGCGATAAGGACAAAAAGAGAATAAAATCTTTAGAGGTGGAATTTGATGCTATAATATATGCCCCCTAATGTTAAACATCAAATTTCCACACTTGCATAATGTGTCGCACGTGGCTCAAACATCACGTTCTAAGTGTCGCATGTGGCACAAATGTCACATCCTAAGTGTCGTAAGTCTCGTAAGTGTCGTACCCAAACTGTCACAAGTGTCATAAGTATCGTAACATTCCTCATATGCTTTTGGTAAGTGTCACAACTCAATCGACACCATGACAACACTTGGCACAACCCCTAAATCTTTTTGGAAGGAAAAGCCCCATCATTGGGTAGTCGAAACATACTTTTTCACCTGGGATTTTGACCATTTTTGGGAATTTAGGAAGACTGTTGCTCCCCTTCCCATGCTTAGGGAGCATCGGTGCTCCCTATGCCATGCTAAGGGGGTTCCATGGAACCCTTTCTTCATCTTTAAGGGAGCACCATTGTTGGTTGGAGAAAATCATGGTGAATCCCACCTTCTTATAAGGGAAAAATATGAAAGCAGAGAGTTTTTTTGGCTCGATTCCTACTCCATGGATCTATCTAAGGAGGGAATCACAACCTATGGATCCATATCCTCAAACAATTCCAAAAATACTCAAGGTGGTTGAGCCTCTCAAAGCCTATAAAATGGATGCATTTCCATGGTGAAAAGGGGGAGAAATCAGTGAAGCATCATCATTTTGATCTTGATTCTTTCGTGCAAGGGTTGGACGAGGAGATATTGGAGAGGTTGTTGCAACATCAATCATGAACTATAAGTATCTTCTTATTGGTTCTAATTCAATATATATACTTGGCTTATTTCCTTCAAGTTTATGTCTTGTTACATTTGCTTGTCTACTATTGATATAATATTCGTAGATAGACTTGTCCTATCTAATCAAGTAGAGTAAGAGATAGTTGTTTCCCTTTGTTGCCCATTGCAAATATCAGTTTTCACTAGGGAGTTTGAAGATCAAGCTCAGGGATTGGAAATAACAAGGACAAACATAAAAAAAGGTACATGATATCCTTTCTCTCCTTCTCGATTTGATTTTTTTAGATAAGTTTAAAGGGATGTTAGTGTCCACTTGTACTCTTTCTGTATTGGTATAGGGGTCTAGTAATCCAAGGGAATTTTCACCTATTCATAGGAGGGACATTCTGTAACAGAAAAATGACGATTGTATTGGGGAATGGCTTTGACTAGTATTCCCTTGGTTCGTCTAAATCCTTTGTCCATCCTTAGATTTTGTTTGATGTTTAAATATGAATTAATTCCTCTTCCCTCTTATTTATTTGAAGCTTGACAAAACCATTGTTTGAGTTTTCTTGACTTTTTAGCCTTTTCATCACCTTTTTCAACTTTTCGGGAACATGACCTTCTCTACAGTGAGTACCAAGGCGCCACTTTCAGAATGGCGCTTCCCCGAAGCCCTATAGGGAATGAAAAAATGCTATCTCTCATTGAAGACAAGAGAACCTCCCTCTTCGTTTTGTGAGAATCTTAAGGTTTTTCTAAATTATGCTTAGTCTGTTGATCAGAGGCTTTAACCCAGGAGTCCTCAAATTGTTTTTTGGCTTTGTTTGGTTCAAGAAACTATTATTAATATTTATTTATCTTGCACACTCCTTCTAGATTGCAATATTGATTTATTTTACCTTTCATTAGTTTGGTCCTTGTTTCGCAAGATCATCAGTTATCTGACTGATTGGAAGAGTCTATGAGGGTTTGTTGGTCATTGAGTTCCTTATCAGTCTTTCTTTGATTGAATGAATTGAAACTCGATTTCTTACCACAAAATAGATTTGATATCATTTCTTGATACTCATTTTCAAAGATTGTTAAGTGTGATTTTCTTTATTTCTTGTCTTCTTTGGATCTCTGTTTGAGTAAGTTTAATTTTCTTTGATTTTGTTTATGAGTATCTTTGTTTGGATAATCTTTTGCTTCCTTCTCTGTCATTTTAGTTGTGAACTATTTCATTTTTATTGAAATAAAGAAGCATTAGAAGAACATCATTTCTTGCATCTAAAAATAAAATAAAGATAATTTGCAGAACTTTACATGCATTGGTTTTGGAAACTTGAAAGCTTTTCTTTTGATAATTTGGCGAATGTGTGGATTTTTTTTAGGTAATAAATTGCATTAAGTTTTTGCATTATTTTGAGTGATTAATTGTGTAAAATAAAAAGAAACTCCTCTCCTTCCCATAAATATAAGTTCATCGAAAAAGAACAATTKCATCTCATTCTTTTTGTTTTATTTTTGKAGTCSAGTCTCAAAAAATCATCGTCATTTTCACTATCATTMACCCTTGAGTAACGAAAAACCATGAAAACAAGCGCTAATTAAAATTGATCTAAAAAAGTTTCTTTTTAGARTTTTACACAACATTAGACTAGGAATAGAGCTTTGGCATAGGCTGTGAGGTTAGATATCCAAAGAATTAAAGACAAACATAAAATCTTGTGATAGGGAGAAAAACTCCAATTTTYGTATAAGCATAGTCGAGACCCCCCTCTCACAGAGGGGTTAAACACGAGGTCACGTGCAGGAGAGAATCAAATATTACCCCTTTGAGAATTAACCAATCATAAATGAATGATCATATAGTGGGGGGTTCTTCCTGAGAATCAATTGTTTTCATTTGGTCTCGAAGCTTTGTGAATCCCGAATCTGTTCAGGGTCCTCAGGATTTTATCGATCCACTTGTCTTAAGTTCTCTTGAAGAATTTTGGACTTGATATCATGTCCATACATTTGGACCTGAATTCCAACTATACTCGCAAGAAGGCTAACTATGAGTTGGTAAAATTAGTGGCCATAATCCTTATGGTCTATACACAAGGTGACAGTGAAGGGGAGTCTTTGTTGTACTTGGATCAGACGTTGGTCAAACTCACTTAGTCTCCTTAGAGGGTAAGCCATGGAGAGACCATGAGGCAACTTAAACCAAGGTGTAAGTCCATTAAGAAGGTAACCAACATAACTGATCCACCCACTCAATCCCATCCCCTTCTCACTTTGTTCCCATGATTTTGGATTGTTACAGGTATGAACTAACTGAGAGGGGGGGGTGAATCAGTTAGTGTAGATTATTAACCATTTCTCTTGAATTAACTTTGAATCATTAATCTTAGTGGCAGTGAGTCTTTACTGTGAAATTCAGAGTTATAAACATAAAGTAGATAACATAAAGAATAGCAATCACACACAACATTCACTCACAAGTATAAGATGCATATTTTTCAAGAGGAAACCCAACCAGGGAAAAAACCTCGTCTTCTTAAGATGTTAAGCAAGCTCCAACTGCGTTACATCTCATCTTTTATGAGCACCAACTCATAGAGGCTACAACCTCTGATTGCCAGCACCAACTGGCTGAGAGCACCAACTCCCACAGAATCCCAGCACCCACTGGGTGGAAGCACCGACTTCCTTTTTACTTCAGCACCAACTGAGTGAAGGCACCAACCTTCAGATTCCTTTCTGCTGATCTACTCTGCCTTCTTCATTGTCTCTGATATGTTGTTCTGCTTCACTATCCTCTGCAGCCCATTCTCAGCTTATCCTCTGTCACTCAGATTCTCCTCTTCCTTTTCTCACATTCAGAGCTCTCTCTCTCTCACTTCAACCACGATTCCATCTTGGTTCCAGCACATTATATTGTTTTTCCACATGCAGAGGTTTTCCTTTCTTTTCTCAACTCGAACTGCAATTTCCCTTTCTTTCATTCTTTCTTCTTCTTTTCACATGCCAGCATTCTCCCTGATTTTCTGAACTGGCTCTTTGCATGCCTCCTCTACACATGCCACATCATGCAACGATGTGTTCTTCCTGTCTTAACTACTAGTCTAATTTTAGACTGAAAGTCCTTCCACTGTCCAGAGTGATTAGAGACACCCAACTGGAAAAATCTTCCAGACTTGTCAAAGCAGATGAGGGACCCCCGCCAAACTCTAGATTTAGCAATGTTAAGCTCCATTGATTGTGCATTATAGCCATTTGATGTTGGCCACACCAATCGTGTTGTGAATGGC
Source organism: Picea engelmannii (assembly GCA_009831015.1). Lineage (NCBI taxonomy): Eukaryota > Viridiplantae > Streptophyta > Pinopsida > Pinales > Pinaceae > Picea > Picea engelmannii. The sequence continues at coordinate 18,457 of ML866109.1, read as the reverse complement.
ATCATTCGTGCTTTTCTTTAAAAAATGATTGGTAACCCAAGGGCGTTGTGAATGGCATCATTCGTGATTTTCTTGATGTTGTTGCTAGTCATGGCCGTGGCTAAGGGAGAGCCAACAGGAAATGGACGTATCCTTCTTGTTTTTATCAGCAAAGATCCCCATGGGCGAAGGATGAACGGGAATGCCAAATGGGTCGCGTCTATCTTCACCATTGCCTCTGTTTCTGTTTCAATGGGGGCTCTTGAATCGACTTTGAATAACCTAACGCTCTTCAAACATTTCAAAAATGGGTTTATGGCGCTTGAATCGATTTTGAATAACCTAACGCTCTTCAAACATTTCAAAATGGGTTTATGGCGCTTGAATCGATTTTGAATAACCTAACGCCCTTCAAACATTTTAAGTGGGTTTGGATTTATTCCCCTTCTTTTTCTTGACTAACCTAACGCAATGGGTCTCCTCTTGTAGAAAAAATCGCTAAGAGGAACCCAATCTCAACATCCCCACTTGGATATTGCTCTGACATCATCTAGCTTCTTCTGCCGAGTGGAACCCAATCTCAACATCCCCACTTGGATATTTCTCTGTCATCATCTAGCTTCTTCTGCCAGTTCTCTTGTAAGTGCTCCATAACCAACTGATTGCCATCAATGACAACCTTGACAGTCTGCGTCATCTCTGCTATAGCCATATTTCCAACAATCTCCCCCTTTGGCATTGATGGCAATATGTATTTCATTGCTCCCCCTTTGACATCAAGGGCAAAGGGTTAAACTGCTCTCTTCAGACTCCCCCTGACTTTGTGCAC
>WSFP011430500.1:0-21706 GCA_009831015.1 Picea engelmannii | reverse complement strand
AAATGTTGGAGCAATGATTAACTCTTACTTAAACCTTATGTCTAATATTGTACTTTCAAATTGTCTATAGTCAATTGAAATTTGTTGTAATGTAATTTCAATATCTTCATTTTTGTTCACATACTCCACGAGCCAACTTTCAATTTCTTTTTCCTTGTACTCAGTCATATTGTTGAACTTCTCCACTGATATACCTTTTAAAATTTTCACATGTTCCTCAAATTGTTTCCTTGTCAAGAAAATGATATTTGAAATAAGTTTGGGATCTTGTACTTCACTAGTACTTCCTGGAAGGTCTAATTCCATTAACTTGGAATAAGCTTCATGTTGGAATACTTAGAGGGGGGGGGTGAGTTGGTATGAACAATTTTTACCACTTTCAATCACAATATATGATCTTCAAATTTATCAAAAATATATCATTTATCATTGCATTTAATATATCAGGAGCATATAACCAAAAGAAATACCATTCAACTATTGGGTTGTTATATTCTTTGTAGTGAAAGTCGAGGTGGATCGACTAACAGTCGAAGTTGAAGGTCAAGGTGGTTCGAACAGGTAAATTCGAAGGTCGAGGTTAGTCGACTAGGTAAATTTGAAGTCGAAGGTCGAGATGGTTCAACATGGTAAAGACATCGACAATAAGTCGAAGAGGTCAACCAACAAGAGGACAAAATCCAAGCATGTGGAAAATGATTGGAGACTGAATGAAGGCTGAATGGTAGTTGATGGGTAATATGACTTGGTAGTTGACTATAACAAAATCCCAAGATTCATCGAATTTGTAGACAATGATCTGCATAGATCTGTAACATTTTTTGGGCACATTTTATTTATGGTTTTACCTGCTCTAAATACTATAAATAAGGCACATTGTAAGGATGCAAATTCTAATGAATGAATCAATAATCGTAGGGTTATTTGGTCATGTATATGTAATCCGAATTGGGTATAGGGTTGTTCTTGTGTAATAAAGAGGGTATGATCTCGATTGTTTCTTAGGTGTGGACCAAGGTTAGACATGTAATCTTTTATTCTGAATGAATAATACAACAAGGAGAAAAATGATCAAGGAATGTTGGTTTTCCCAGTTTGGGTTTCCAAGGAAAAATATATGTGTACTGTGTGTTTGATGTGTCATTTACTTTATTGATTAAATCTTTCTTACTCTCTTCTACTAGGATTAGCGTGGAAGTGTGTCTCATTTCCTAACATTTGGTATCATATCTTGGTTTGACAACCTTGGATCTAAGCTAAACTCTAGGTTCAGTAAGAGTTGCAAGTTAGAAATCTTTAAAGATTGTGCTAAAGATTGTGTTAAATAATGGCAAGTAGCTCGAGAACAGATATTGAAAAATTCAATGGCCAAAATTTTGATCTTTGGAAGCTTAAAATTGAACATCTCTTTGTAAATCAAGAAAAATGGACAACAATCTATCCAGGTACCATGCCAAGAGGTATGCTGATGGAAGAATGGGAGAAACTAGAGAGAAGAGCAAGGATTATGATTCAAATTTGTATTGTAGATTTATTGCTACTAAATGTTTCCAGTGAATATTCGACCAAGAAATTGTGTACAAGTTGGGAATCTTGTACCAATCAAAATCCCTGGTAAATAAGTTGTTTCTCAGAAAGAAACTGCATCTTCTGAGAATTGGTGATGAAAATTCAGTGACTGAGCATTTAAATGCATTTAATACCATTATAATCCAATTATCTTCTGTGGATATTAAAATCATTGAGGAGGAGAAATATATAAGCCTATTATGTTCTTTTCCAGACTCCTAGGATAGATTAGACATGGCTATAACAAGTAATACAACCACATTAGTGCTATAAGACGTGGTTGCATCTCTACTATCGAAAGAAATGAGAAGGAAGAACATGGAAGGATCGATCGAATATTCTTTAATGGCGAGAGGTCCACTAGTTGACAGAGATAAAGGAAAATTCTCTTGTAGAAAACATAAGTCGAAGGGTAGATCTAAATCCCCAGTTCAGTTGACAAGAAGATGCTATAAATGTGGCAAAGTTGGGAATTATAAAAGGGACTACAAGTGGAAGGTGATGGAAGTTAGTACAAGATCTGACAAGAAGTAGTTGACTGACAGAAATACGACTACAAATAAGGGATGTGATGTGTACCTAGCATCGACCAATACTGTTGGATGCTTGGGCTGACCCAGGTTCTGATCTCAAAGGTTTCCAACACAACCCTCAAACTATCGACCCTCCTGGTAAGCTAGAAGGAAACACTGCGCACATAGTGCACAACGCAGTTCACCCAAGATAGATGACGGGGGATTGCAGGACTCACATGTCTGCAGTCATGGAAGGGATTGAGAATGTGAAGTGTGTCCTTTTATTATGCATCATATTTATTACTCATCCATCTAGATCTATTATCCATTCACCAAGGAAATCATGCATACATGCTATAATAATATAAGCTAAACATCCATTCTTTAACTGATAAATAACATAAATAGTAAAATAACCATTCACACACATTAGCACAACATGGTTACCATGGTTCACCCCCCCGGGGATACATCCACAAAGATTTGGATGTTATGCTATTTATTCATCATTCTTCATAGAAAACACTGTGCACATTAAATTCTGCATGATTACATCCAAAACATATGACAAGTTTAATCCATGAGGTTTAATAGACCACACTAGGCTCCACAACCTGCGACCTAACCCTAAAAAACCCAACCTCTTTTACTAACTCAATAGCTCATTAACACCCCTCTAATATAATTCCTAGGTATTTTTTTATACTACTCTATTGGCTCATAGCCATTAAAATCATATCAAAAACCCTAACTACACCATGGCTAGGATTTTCTGCATGTGTGTCGCCTTGATTTTCCTCAGTCTTTGACATGTTGCTTTTTCTCCATCTTCTACATGCTGCTTTTTCTCCATATATGGCACGCACTCCAAAATTATATTTTCTCCAAAAAATAGGCCTGTGCCAATAGGCCCCCAACACTGAAATGTGGCTTATCCCAAGCCACTCAGGAGATGTGCACTCCCTGCACCGCCTTCTCCAAATTGTGGAACTTTCCTACTAGTTCCTCCCCTTTTTCTTTTGCCTGTGCATCTTTCTCTGTTAGCGCCTCTACCATATGCGATGTAATATGTTCATTCAATAAATGTTCTCTCTTTGTATGAGCCTATTCCATCCTTTTCTTTTTTACCTCCAATTCTGTAATTATTTGCGCTACTTTCTCATAGAGTGGCTCCAATTGAGCCCACGTTTCCTGTTTATTTGTTTGCACAGTCTTTAGTTCCATTTATAGGTTCTTCATCTCCTGAGTGCCTTTAAACCTTTTGGTGATGCTCATTTCCTTCTATCCCTGCTTCAAATACTACATTGCAACATTGACTTGTTCTTCTTGTTGATCCAACTGTTGGACCTTCTTCTCTTCCTCAAGAATAGTCCATATTTCTGCATTTTTGTCAAAGAGTTCTATGACTTCCTTGGATTCCTTTGCAATCATACTTGTTTGTAGTGCCTCCTACTGTGATATCTCGACTGTGATCTTAGGAGGGGTTGTAGATAAAAGTTTCTCATTTAGTTCCACTATCTCCTTATTTTACCCCTCAATTTTTTGCGCAATGATATGTATCTGTTCTTCTGCACTTCTCTCTGCTGCCTACGCGCTGTCCATAATTGTTTTGAAAAATTCATGCAGTTTATTTTCTAGGTTATCTACACGCTGCTTCTGTTCCTTCTTCTCCATATTGACCTACTCTATTTTTAGTTGTAGCATTTCCTTAACATCCTTGGTGACTTCTAGTTTTGTCGCATCAACCCTAGCCTGTGAATGTACCTCTTGTGTGACACTAACTTGCAATCTGTACAATGATTTCGTTGGTATTTTTCTAAAACCAACTCCAATTGTTCCAAGTCTTTCAGTAGATTCTATGCTATTTCCTCCTCTATATGTAGCATGGTCCGTGTAAAGCTAAAATTTGGACTTGTCTGCACTATGATTTGTATTTTTTCTTCATCACTATGCACAATTCTGTCCTCTTCCTCTATCTATCACTGCATTGGTCCCTTTCCTTTATCTTATGTCTATGCTGCTTGTATATGTTCCAAGAACTGTCTCACCTCTGCTAATTCCTTCATAATTCTTTCCCTTTGGTTCTCAGCCTCCTCATATTCTTTATCCGTGCGGTCCTGAACTCTCTCTGCTACCAACTCTACGTCATCCTTGGTAATTGTGTATTTCAGAATGTTCTTATGTGCCTTGGCTTTCTTGTGTAGTCCCCCTGTTTGTATGATCAAAATTTTTGATGGCCTTGCATCTATTGGGACTTTCATCGTTGGATTTTCTTATTCTACCATGTCCTTCGTGCTTTTTCTTCCTACACATGGACATTTTCCTTCTTACTAGTCTGCCCATTTGTATTTGGTGTGCTGCCCTTTTTTTGTGTCACTAGCTTAGGACATGGCTTCTTGTTGAGGTAGTTTCTTTTCTGCTGTAGTTCCTCCTATTGCTTTAGTACCTTGCGTCACCATTCTTATGTCTTCTACAATATGCAATGGGATGGCTTCAATTTCCTTGTCTTTGGATATGTCTTTGGTTATAACTGGGATTTTCTAGTCATCCTCCCAGTCCTTGATGGCCCAATCTACTTCTTCTCCGTTGACGCAGTATCAAAGTTACAACCACTCTCCCTTTGGAGCCCCATGTGCCTAGATCCACATATTGTGTCTCGTGGCCTTGAACTTGGCTTTCTCCTGGTGCTACACAACCACCTCTAGAGTTATCCTCCAACTACTAGTTATCTTTTCCTTCATTTCATTCAGGTACCTTACTAAGAGGCTAACATTCCCACTTCTCTGTTTAGGGTCTGAAGTGTGCCCTAAGGAAGTATACCGCACTATGCATCATTTTCATACTCTCTCACAGAAGTGCGAATAGGTAGGTTCCCCCCACACTATAATCTCTATTAGCACTATCAACCATGAGTAGTGGAATTCGGTCCACAAGTCCTGTGTGTATTTTCATTCGTCTAGAAAGATATTTAGCACGTAAGGATCCCACCTTAACAATGTGCATTTTGTGCACTGCGCTGCTGCTGCTATGACTCTTGTGGGGACCTCCTCCTTGTGACATTTATGAAGGACTTTGTATGCCATTAATTTTGTTTCTATCCCGGTGGCTGGTTCACTAATCATCCTTTTAATTATTATTCCTTGTGACCCTATTTCTCTCTTGTAGGTATTTTTCATTTGCTCCGTGAGTTCCTTCTCCTTTGTTTTATCATACATGTACTGCATAGGCTTCTTTCTAGCTGATGGAAGTCCTGTGATAAATGAAATTAGCTCCACATCGATGGACATTACCCTGTCCATCCACAAAAATCCCCCATGGAGAACTGTGAGTAACTACTTGACATAGTTGTTGACATATTTCCCCCTACTAAAGTGGGGCATATCAAGAAAATTCATTATACATGTGTTGAAAAACCCTGATATCCATTGCTTTGGCTGCAACACTAGATCTCCTAGTGGCCCTGTGCCTAGGATTTCCATGACAACCTGTTGCGCGGATTTTAGGAATTTTCCAGTGTCAGACACATTATGGTTGGCATATCTCAGTCTGTCTACACAACCCGACAATCCTGTAGTGACCTGCACCCCCTTGGTAATGCACGGTAATATTATGGTTACCTCGTGCTGCTTGCACAGGAGTCCCAGAATGGGATGTTTCCCTTTCTACTTTTCTAGCACACTGGATGGCCCAACCTCTTGTTCCCCTTCTTCTTCATCAGACTTTGACTGCCCTGTTATATCCTCAATTTGTACCTCTTCTTGCTACATGGGACCTACCATTGGTTGTTGTTGGCATGTTCAAAGGAATAATGCAGTTGTCATTGATGGAAAGAACACAAAGAAAGGAGAATCTCGGGATGAGAAGAGACAATGATCGTTGGATCACCCATTCTGAATTCCCGATGGCTGTCAGATATGAATTCAGACAGGAGGAGCGCACAGATGGAGGACAAATCTCAAGCGTTAGATCTGAGTGTGGGGACCGACTGTTTTCGGATCTAGGAGAACCTACATGATCTTTAAAGTTCAACATGAAGCGGGATTACAAAGTCTTGAAAATAGGAGGACCATCCATCATCGGGTAGGACACGTGGCTACAGTTCAACATTTCACTGATTGGAAAGTCAAAGGAAGGAAGCTCTCTAACCTTCCAACTCGCGATATGCGAAATCGCGATAAGATCTGGGCCGTCAGATCTGGATTAATTACAAAGGACCAAAAATGGTTAGATCTAGTGAAGCTGCAAGGAATATAAGACCAGGAGTCATCCAAATCTCCAAAACTATGAAGGAATCCTGGCCATCCATCGAGGAAAGTCATGGGTCATTGGATCTGGAGGACACATGTCGAAAGATTGTCATTTTGTTGACTGGAAAGTCAAAGGAATGAGGTGCTCTATTCTTCCAACTCATGAATCGTGAAATGGAGAAATGATCTAAGCTGTCGGATCGAGGAGAAATATGGTCCATTGATCCAAGAAGGACACATGGTGAAAGATCATCTCTTCGCTGACTGGAAAGTCAAAGGAATGAGGTGTTCTAACCTCTCGAACTCGCGATATGAAAAATTATGAAATAATATTAGCTGTTGTATCAAGGATGAATCTGGGCCATCAGATCTAGGAGGTAGTTCATGACAGACCATGTCAGAAAGGATAGGTGGAAATCTATGTCAGCAAGGACATGTGACACAATCATACAAGGACAAGTGTCAAGTTTACTCAACATTTCAGGCCACTGGAAATCACAATTCTGAGAGACACATGGAAACCACTCAACTTATGACAAGTCATTGAGTGACGCAAGAATGACATCACTCTAGGAGTTTAGTTTCAAGAGTTTTATCATCAATACTCCCCCAAAGTCCCGAAAGCTGAAGTTCCAGGATGGAGGATAGCCGTCTGATCACCACGGATCATGGACCATGGATATGAAGAGCGAAGTGCTCAAATAACTAGCCAGTGGTCATATCTCATGGTCACATCGTCAAGAGATGGAGAGAAGAGCTAGAGCTGCCAAGCTCCATTTCCTAGTTTGCAACATGGAGAGTTGAGACGACTCTTCACAGAATCCCTGAAACACGAAATGCGAAATATGTTTTCGGACTTGGCCCCTGGTCACTACCTGTGGTTGCATGAGTGGAAGGAGCTAGCATAACTAGGATCCATTTTGGGTATCGAAAGTTGGAGGAGTCAAGGGACTCATAGGAGAATCCCCAAAATATGCAATTGCGAAATGCAGTTTCGAGTTAAGCTGTGGTCACCACTGGTGGTCATGTTGGAGGAAGGAGCTAGAGAAACCAAGCTCCATTTCAGGGTTAGCAATATGAGGAGTCAAGGAGACTCATGGGAGAAAACCTGAAATGTGAAATCATGAAATGCCTTTCTGAATAGGGCTGTGGTCACAACCATTGGTCACATCATCGAAGGTTTAAGGGAGGAGCTAGCATGCATTTAAGCTCCATTTTAGAGATTGCAACTTGGAGAGTCAAGATACCTCATCCCCAGATCCCCGAAACATGAGTCACAAAAGAGCATTATGAATAGGCATTTGGTCACCGCCAGAGGTCACTTGAAAGGAAGGGGTTTATCCAGAAGAACTAGTGCCCACTGTGAATTTTTCTTCAGGAAGAGAGAAGGTGCCAAAACAGATGAACGCACAAATTTTCTCTCAGTAACTGCCAGAATGAAGTGATTGCATCTGCCAGAGGGGCTGAAGAGCCTTGGTGTAACTGTTAGAGACCAATGATGGTTTCTTCCAGAGAATTCAAAGAGTCTTCAGGGTGATCGACAGAGAAGACGAAGAGTCTCGAGGAAACTACCAGTGGAGTGTAAACTCATCATAGAATCGACTGACAGATAGAAAACGGTCGAAGAATTTTACAGTCAGTAAAGCCAAAAGATCTCAGGAGAAGGGCTAGTGATGATGAATGCAATGAAGTGTATGCAGTGGGATAGAGCATGCAACATGAACAAGGTGCAAAGAGACTATAAAAATGCAGAACAAAGAAGAGATTGGGCTGTGTTTTTTAAGAGTGTGTTGTGCAGGTAGAAGAAGTGAGTCTAGAGGAGAAACATCACAACAGAAGGAAAGAACAGAGATGCACAACTGATATAGTAAAAGAAGGTTGAGATGGAAATGCATAGATATAAAAGAAGATCAGAAAGCTCAAGGAGATGAAAGAATAGAGACACTGATACAAGAGATCAGATCAACATAGAAAAACATTGATAATCCTGGTAAGCCAATGACAACTATTGAATCACTATAATAAATTCACAGAAATAAAAGTTTCATATTCAGGGTGGTTGGGAGGTGCTAGGGAGGACTATTTTCCTTTGAGTGTCAAGTGGGTGCTTGAACACAGGGAGATGTAGCTACCATATGGTAGCGGTCAGAGAAACCAGGGTGGCAGGGTGGTGCTAGGGAGAACATTGGTTCTCTATTATATAGGTTGGTTCCTGTGTGACTGGAAGTTGGTGCTTCCATCTAGTTGGTGCTGGAGTAGTGAGAGAGTTGGTACTTCCTTCTAGTGGGTGCTAGAGAAACCAAAGAGTTGGTGATCTCAGCAAGTATCAGCTTGCAAAACAGAGGTGGTAGCCTCATTATGAGTTGGTGCTCATAAGAATGATAATGTACAGAAAATAATTATCATATAAAGAAGAAGAGGTTTTCACCCTTTATGGGTTTCCTTAGGAATAGTTGTCTCTGTACTATACATGTGTGTGATTGATGTTGAATACTCTATTTCTTATTTATTGTGATCATCATTGAGAAGTTCTATAATAAATTAAAAAAATGGATATAATTGTTTAAGCACAGTAACAACTGATTCACCCCCCCTCTTAGTTGTCCAACAGTTGTGACCATGACCCCTTAGATTTTGTTCTCTCAATATCAATTCCATTTGTTTGGTGGGATAATTCAACTCTAGGTTGTTGCCTCAAGGTTTCTGACACAGAAGGGTTTTGTTCCTCTGCACTGTTCTGTGAATCAATATCCATCCTTACTATCACAGGAGTTTGCACCTCCTCCTCCAAAATTGTGGTGCTCACTGGTTCATCATGTGGTGAAGGAATGGTGTCAACATTGACCACTCCCTTCGACTATCTATGAACTTGAATAGGTTCCTACGAAAACCTGGTGCTGCTTCAAGTTTTTCTTACCGTTTTACTATGCTCTGAATCTTGGTGGTGCCATCCTACGTAAATATTCCTACTGCTGCTGAAATCCGCCTGCTAATGTCTTCAAAATCACCTATTCACCGCCCGTCTTTGTGCTCCTTAGCTTTGTGTATGCTCAAATTCACAATGGGGGCTATGTGGCACACTTTCTAGTTATATAAGTTCTCTCATAAATGCTGTAAATATTCTTGGATACACTTTATTTAATATCATAAATGTTCTAAATATTCGTCGACATGCTTCTTTAAATTTCATAAATCCTTGATTTGCTCCTTATTGTTCTAATGACCGATTTTTCTTTTTCGTCTATTGTCCCCTTTTCCGGTGCACTGCAAATTTATGCTGTGATTCTTCCTCGATGCATTGTGTTTTCGTTCTGTCACCGTTATCCGATGAGCAATAGCTATAGTTCCCATCGCACTAGTTTGTCTATCTACTGTGTGCTACCTTTTCCATTTTTCTACCATTCAACCAACTTCCTATTCTTTTTGTATTTTCCTTTTTTTTTTTCTTTCTACTTTTTATGTCGTTTTGTATTTTTTCTTTCCTAACTTCTACTATAGTACACTATACACTAGGTTTCCTCACTACACTGCAACTACTGAGAGGTAGTAGGTTGACTACCTCTATACAGTTTCAACCGACTACCATTCACAAGACGCTACATTTTTTTCCTATGAAGTCCTTTAGCTGCATAGCTCCTCTATTCGTGACATACATCACTTCATATGGCCCTATCCAATGTATTATGAACTTACTTGGATGTTGAAAATATTTGTTGTCATAGAGGAGAACCATATCTCCCTACTTAAATCTCTTCTTATTTATGTTTTTGTCATGCCAGGATTTTCCCCTTGATTTCTACACCTCTTGGTGGAATCCTTCCATAATTTTGTCTTCTTCAAGTTCCATAATTTGAATTAACCTTTCTTGTACTATGCCTCTTTATATCATATTTGTGATCACTTCGACATTCAGATTAGGTACCAAAAATTCTAATGGCACCACTGATTCTTTTCCATTCACCAATCTAAATGGTGTCTGTCCTATCAAATTATTGCATGTAGTCGTGTATTCCCATACTACTACTAGTATCTTTAAATCCTAATCATCTTTGTTAACAATACAAATATTTGTCAAGGCATTCTCCAAAATCTTGTTGAAAGCTTCTATTGTCCCATTGGCCTGAGGATGATATGGTGTACTTTTCTGGTGATAGACTTCAAATTCCTCAGTCATAGCCTTGATGGTACTATTAATAAAATGTGTGCCTTGGTCACCCATCAAAATAATGGGACATATGAATCTTGTAATCACCTTTTCAAATAAGAAGTGCGCTGCAGTCTCTACACTACAATCCTTAACTGATGTTACTTCTTCCCATCTGGTTAAATACTCTGTCGTGGTAACGATGTATCTTGCTCTTGAGCTTCTTGCTGGTGGATTAATCGATCCTACAAAATCTATTTCCCACTTGTAAAATACCTGAAAAGTTACTTGGGGCCTTAGGGACATATCATCCCTCCTGTTGGGTTTTCCAACTCTCTGACAGACATCACAATTTTGACAATATTCTTTTGCATCCTTATGAACTGTTGGCCACCATAAACCTGCATGCAATACCTTCTGCACAGTAGCATTTCCTGCACAGTGTCCTCGAACTATACCTTGATGAGCTTCTGATAGAACAATGGGTCATTCATGCTCCATCACAGACCTTATTAATATGTTGTCTGCTCCTAGCTTGCATAACTGACCTGCAATCAATTGATAGTTTGCAAATATAACTACCAGGTTTTTCTTCTACACGGTACTAAACTCCTTTGGCACAAATCCTATGCTCAAGAATTCAATGATATTAAAAAAGTACTCATATGCTATTTGTACTAAAAATAAATGTGCATCAGGGAAGTTGTCTTCTAAGTTAGTAGGTTCTTCTCCATTGTTTATCCTTGATAAATGATCCGGTCCTGCATTCAGTTTCCCTAGTTTAACTATTACTTCAAAATAAAACTCTTGAAACAATAATATCCATCTACAGATCCTCCACCCCAACACTGACTTGTTGACTAAATATCTAAGGGCAGAATGATCTGTGAACATTTTAAAGTGATTTCCCAATAAGTAGTGTGTGAATTTCTACAATGCATACACCATGGCTAGACCTTCTCTTTATATTGTGTTGTAATTATACTCCAAGTCTAATAACTTCCTACTTGCAAAAGCTATATGGTGATCTAGGGCATCTACTCCTGGCCATGCCAAAATTGCTCCAAGTGCTATTTCTGATGCATCTGCATGCACATGATTTTTTTTTTACAATATGGAAACACTAAAATAGGTGATGTCACCATCTTATGCTTAAAAGTATTCAATCCCCGATGAAAATCCTCATTCCACTAAAATTTGGTGTCCTTCTTCAACAAATTTTCCATCGGCGTGGTAATCTGCGCATACCCCTTGATAAACTTCTTGTAGTACCATGTATGTACAAGTGTGGCTCTTAATTGGCGCACTGACTTTGGTGGTGGTAAGTTCACAATTACAAAAATCTTAGCAGGATCAACCAATAAACCCCGTCTACATACCACATATCCTAACAATATCCCAAAAGGTGCGTTGAAAATACATTTCTTAATGTTCAATGAGATAAAACATTGCTTACACCTGTCCAAAATTAGTCTTAATACTTCTACATGATCTTTCAAAAGACTAAAAATAGTCCAGTCATCCAAATATACTTCTAATAACTTATGTATGAAATCCTTAAAAGAAGCTACTGCCACCCTTGAAAAGATAGCTGGTGCATTATTTAGTCCAAAGGGAATAACTGTATACTGATAGGATCCCCAATCTGTAGAAAATGTAGTCTTATACCTATCCTCTGGAGCTATTTTAATCTGATGATAACCTGAGAATCCATCTGTGAAGGAATATGCTTCCTGGCCTCCCACATTCTCTAAAACCTCATATGTAAAAGGGGTAGGGAAAGGATCATGTAAGAAAGCATCATTCAGTTTCCTTAGATCTACACAATTTCTTATTCCCCCTTGCTTCTTTTCCTGGACCAGCATGGGATAGATCCATTCAGATTCTTCCACTGGCTCTATGATACCAACTTCTAACATTATATAAAGTTCTTCTTTCACTTTTTTCTTATAAACTGGATTCAAACTGTGAGGTCTCTGTCTGACTGGTATAGCACCTAGTTTTAGGGGTATCTTCATCTCTCCCAACTCACTTTCTATTCCTTTCATCTCTATAAAGGATGTTGGAAACATGTCACTGTATTTGCACATTAATTTTGTTATTCTCTCTAGTGTCTTCTCATCCCACTAGTCTCCAATACTTGCCATTTTATGGTTTTCTTCTATCCCAATGTTGACTTTCTTGACCTTAGTTGGTGCAACAAATTCCTCTGATTCCAATGATGGACCTTCGACTTCTCTTTCCCCTTCAACCTCTGTTATCTGGATGTTTCACGGATCTTATTCTTCTGGTGTTTTGGTATAGACCCCAACCCTCGAGCCAAAATCCATGCAGGATCGTTCTAAAATTCCCTTGAGTCGAAGTGGCTCCTTTGATTCCCGCTGGAACCTCCGACAAATCCACAGGTCCTTTGTAAAAACTTGCCCTACGTAACTTGACACCAGGTGCGAGATTTTCCTTCTCCAAGTGACCACAACCTTGTCTTAGCGCAAGTGTCTTTCACAACTCGTGTGTTCGCGAGTCAAAGACCCTCAACTTTTCTTCACCAAACTCCGATATCCGAGATGCAATGGGGTATGGTTCCTTCCTTGACAACGCCCTCCACGTGTAACCATTGGCTAGGGCTAAGTACTGGCACCTCTTCACAACTCATGACCTCGCGAGTTGGAGTGTTGAACTTTGGCACTCTCCCTTTGCGAAATTCTGAGAGGTGATGGTTGACTTCCTTTTTGCACTTCTCACAACTTGCAATCTCGCGAGTTGGAGTGTTGAGCCTTCATGCTCCTCCTTTGCGAAAACCCAAGAGGCAATGGGTCAACTATGGGTTGACTCCTTCAATGTGGCGAGTACATGCCACCTGTCACTGCTTAGGCCTTTCTCTGGGGGTTAGTTGTTCACGCCACCTGTCAACCTTGCGTCCCCCACTTGAAGGATGTGTCACACATTCACACGAGCCCTTGAATCTTAGCACTTCATGATCTCTCACGTTGAAAAGAACCTCTTTCAAACCCCGAGTCTCCGATACACGATAGCTCTGCAGGGTTCTGATCCAACGGTTCTCCCGTGCCTTGGATCGAATGGTTGTTCCTGCTCCTCGCTACTCGAAAGTTTGCGCAAGCAAAGAATTTGGTCTATCTTCCGAACTCACGATATGCGATACCCCATGAAGATTCAGATATGATGGTTCTCCTGCAGCTTGGATCCAATGGTCTGGATCTCTTCCTCCCTTCTCGCAACTTGGAACTTCGTGACTCCAAGAGTTTGGTCTTCCACCTCCAAACTCACGAACCCCGAGTTCATGAAATGATCCGACGACCCAAACTAACCATGATCAACGGTCCTCATTGATCCTTGACACCAACGTATGGGTTCGTCCAGCCCTTATCCACCCTGCAACTCCTCTAGATCCTATGGTCCTCGTAACTTCATGAATTCTCCACTAAGAATAATGACCGTTCGATTCCTTCCTCCGAATCTCTGTGAAACGAACCAATGTTCTTTCCCTGAAACTTAACCTTCTGCGTGATGATTTTTCTTCCTCGTCTCCCTTTGAAGTATTTAAATCTTTGTCCTCCTTTGAAGTGTTCAAAGGTGTTATCCCTGCTGAGCTTTAACTTGTAAACTCGAGTCTCTAAAAGGACTCCTGCATGCGCTCCTTGAGGCAATCTTTCAAATACACTTAGGTATTTGATCTTTCGACTCTGTGCACTTCCTGCAATAGTAGTCCTTCAACCTTTCAACCTTAGTTGATAATTTCTAAGGCCTCGACTAGCCTGCGCACACCTTGCACGACTTCTATGCTTCACCTGCAATTCTACTGGAATGAGAACAATGGTATCCCTAATGAGCTTTCTGAGATAAAAATAAGAACCCTTGTCAACGCACACCTTGCAGACGTTTCACTGCACTCCTTGCAGGATCTCTCTTAGGATGAGAAACAATTGAAACTCATTCTCTTTCTCTCTCAGAATTCAAACATTCAATATGAAATCATACATACACAGCATAGACTCATAACAAATGCATAACAAAGAGAGTAAAACAACCATAAACATACCATTCACCATGTATAAACATAAAACATCTTAACACCATGAAATCTGATTGAAAGCTTCATATATTAATTCAAAGCTCCTATACATGGGCTCTTCTTTTCAGCTCTCTGCTACAACTCTCTTCTCCTTCTCTATGCTAATGATACAACCATTACTATGATACAAAGGCGAGGGTGTCTATATCCGTTCTCCCTCCTACACTCTAACTTTCTAATCTATGAATTCAAATCTACCTACTTTCATTAACTTGGCTTAAATTCCTTTTACATTGACAGATGAGAGAAAATCGCTCAAGATCTATTTATAACATGCAAGTACATTTCCCTTAACTACTACATTAACATCTATTCATTAATCTTTCAAAAACATTTCAACATGTGTAAAATGTGTGTTGCGCTCCTCCAGCTGTCTTCTGCCTTCATGCTTGCTTGGATGGCTTCTTATGATGCTCCTGCATCATACTCCCTTACTTGAAAATTTTCATGAACTCCTGTTCATGAGCTCCTGCACGGTCTGTCCATGCTTCTGAATTTCCGTGTCATCTTCCCAACTGACATCTTCAACTGGATGTCCTTTCCACTTGACCAAGTATTCAAAATACTCTTTTCGTCTAGTCTTTTTGTTGACCCTCCTATCAATTATACTTTCCATCTGTGGCTTTTCAGCTATAGGCATTTGTTTGGTCCATTGAACCTCTTTCTGTTCATTTTTTGCTCCTGCTTCTTCAATTCTGTAAGGGTACAAATCCGCAACATTGAATATCGGTGAGATTTTGACCCCATTGGGTAATTCAATCTCATATGTGTTTGTCCTGAATTTCCTTATGACCTTGCACGGTCCAATATTTTTCATCTTTAGTTTATTATATGTTCCCCTTGGGAATCTTTCCTTCCTCAGATGTGCAAGAATCAGATTACCAACTTCAAATTGAAGTTCTCACCTATGTTGATCTGCTCTGCGCTTGTATTCTTGACTTGAATTCTGCAATCGCTCCTTAATTCGACTGTGACGCTCCTTTATCGCCTCTGCAAAGTCTTTTGCACTAGCACTTCTGAATTCAGTTTGTTCCACATCTCTCAATTTAGAAACTTCCCTTGGCTACATTCTATATACAATCTGGAATGGACTCTGCCCTTTGCTTCTGTTGAGTGAATCATTGTAAGCAAATTCCGCCTGTGGCAGAATGTTATCCTACTGACTGTGGTGTTCAGTCACTAATCTCCTTAGCAAATCTCCCAAGCTTCTGTTTACGACCTCTGTCTGTCCATCCTTCTGAGGATGATACACTGAGCTAAAAGACAAACTTATCCCTATATTTTTCCATAAGGTCCTCCAGAAATGTCCAACGAACTTGGTATCCTGATCAGAAACGATACTCCTTGGAAAGCTGTGAAGTTTGACGACCTCCTTGAAAAACAGGTTCGCAATATGAGTTGCGTCATTGGTTTTCTGGCATGGTATAAAATGTACCATTTTGGAAAATCTGTCGACTACCACAAAGATTGAATCACATCCTATTTGCGTTCTTGGCAGTCCCAATATAAAATCCATGCTCATTGCATCCCACGACCTTTCTGGTATGGGTAATTGTTGATATAACCCTGTGTTCTGCCTTTTCCCTTTTGTGCGCTGACAAATCCTGCATCTGTCCACAAATTTCTTAACATTTTTTCTCATCCCTGGCCAAAAATATGAGCCATTCAACTTTGAGAACATCTTATCATGACCGAAGTGTTTGGCCAATCCTCCGCTATGTTTTTTCTTTAGCAGGTTTTCCCTCATGGAGAACTTTGGAATACATAGCTGATTGCCCCTGAATAATAATCCATCTTGGATCATGTATTCGGTCCACTGGCTTCTATCCCTGAGAACTAGATTCTTAGACGCTTCATACGCTTCCTTAAAATTTGGGTCATCCTTATACATTTCTTTAAGGTTATCAAAACCCAAAGTCTTGATTCTGAATTCCTGCATAAGAAAACATTTCCTGCTCAAAGCATCAACAAATTTGTTAGAAGTTCCAGAAATATGCTTGATTACAAAAGTAAAATTCTGCATGAATTCAACCCATTTAACATGTTTTTGGTTCAACTTCTCCTGTTGAGTCACGAATTGTAAAGCATGATTATCACCGTACAAAACAAACTCTTTGGGAACCAAATAATGTCTCCATTTTTTTAGTGCTTGTATGACTACATAAAATTCTTTGTCATATGTTGAGTACTTGATCTTCACTTCATTCATTTTTTCACTGAAGTATGCAATCGGCCTATCATCTTGGCTCAAGACCGCTCCAATTGCAAATCCACTTGCATTACACTTGACCTGGAATGTCTTGCTAAAATCCGACAAAACTAGAATTGGTTGTTCCATGATCTTCTTCTTCAGCAGATTGAAGCTCTTCTCTGCTTCTTCTGTCCAGTGAAAATATTTGTGTCTTTTCTTCACCGTGTCCATCATTGGTGCACTAATTCCACTAAAGTTTCAAATTAATTTCTTGTAGAAACTTGCCAAACCACGGAATCTTCGAACTTCAAACACGCTCTTCGACGATGGCCAATTCTTAATTGCATCCACCTTTTCGGGATCCATCTTCAACTCATTCGTAGAGATAACAAAACCCAAATAAATGAGTTCTGTCCTCATAAATGATGATTTCTTCATATTAATCAGCAATTTCTCTTGCTGTAATATCTTCATCACTGTAGCTAAATGCTTTAAATTCTCTGCTTCTATCTTGCTGAAAATTAATATATCGTCAAGATATACAATGACTAATTTCCCTATGAAATCCTTCAGGGCTTTGTTCATCAATATCATGAAAGTACTGGGTGAATTTGTTAAGCCAAACAGAATAACAAGCCATTCATATAGCCCCTCATTCGTCTTGAATGCTGTCTTCCATTCATCACCTTCTCTCATGCGAATTTGATGATACCCGCTTTTCAAATCAATCTTTGAAAAAAATATTGCTCCACTCAAGCAATCCATCAAGTCATCCATCCTTGGTAATGGAAATCTGTATCTGATGGTAATCTTATTGATCACCCTTGAGTCTATAAACATTCTCCAGCCTCCGTCCTTCTTTGGGTTGAGCACTGTCGGAACAACGCATGGACTCAAGCTCTCCCGAATCAATCCTTTGTCCATTAAGTCCTAGACTTGTCTCTTGACTTCCTCATTTTCTTGCGGTGTCAACATGTACACGAATTTGTTTGGTAAACTAGCTCCAGGTATAAGGTCGATATGATGGCTTATAATCCTGATAGGTGAAAACGAACAAGGTAGTTCACCCACTACTATATCAGCAAACTCTTCCAGCAACTCCTAGATTTCTTTTGGTAGATTATCTATCCTCTTACTAGTCAAAACAATTCTGGGCTTCTTGACCACAATAAATTGTGTGTCTTCCTTCTTCTTAACCTCATTAAGAAGTTCCTTCCCACTCATGAGAAGTAAAGTGTTGCTCACCTCTATTTTCACCCCTTGGTTTTTAATCGACAACAACATGTGAGTCCTCCCATTCTTCTCCAGGATGTATGTGTTCTTTCTCCCATCATGAATCATGTTCCTATCATATTGCCATGGTCTACCCAGCAATAGATGACAAACATCCATGGGAATGACATCACATAATATTTCATCCTTATATCCTCCTATCTTAAATTCAACTAAACATTGTTTAGTGACATTTACCTGATGTCCTTTTTGTATCCACGAAACTCTGTATGGGATTGGATGTACGATAGTCTCCAGCTCCAGCTTTTCTACCATCTCTGTAGATACGAGATTGTCTGTGCTACTGCTGTCCACTATGACTTTGCATAATCTGTCCTTAGTTTTGCAAGAAGTACGAAACATACTGTTTCTTTGGGCTAGGTTCTCTGCTTCCTTCTCTAATTTTAAGAGAACTTTCCTCATCATCAAGGATCTTCCGCCCTCAACATATTCTTCCTCAAAATTTCGTCCTTGAGCTTCAACAATGTGAGTCTCACCACCATATTTTTTCTTATCTGGACACTCATAGGATTTATGTTCGATATTTCCACAGACAAAGCATTTTACTTCACTTCCTCTGCCTCTTCCTCTTCCTCTGGTTCGAGGAAAAGTATTTCTATCAGCATACTGCCCTCTCTGTGAGATTCCTCCTCTCTCATGTCGAGTTTGAGGTTTCTTCCCCTCTTCTTTAGGCTTCTGATTCCTGTCTTGCACAATTGTTTTTCCTTTGGCTTGACTTCTACCTCGACTTCCTTGGCCTTGCTTCTAGCTCAGCTTCTCTTCATCTTTCAGAGCCATCTGATAAGAATCTTCTATAGTCCAAAGGGTCATCATGCACATCTCATATTGAATGTCATATCGTAGGCCATTCATGTATCTGACAACCTTTTCATCATCACTTTATCGATGACCTGCTCTGATGTTTATTTTGTAGAACTCTTCAGTGTATTCTTTTACTGACATCAAATTCTGTCTTAAATTCTACATCCTCCAAAACATAGTGATTTGATAATCCTTGGGTATGAATTTGGCTTTCATCTTTGCAACCATTCTATCCTAGCTTTTAATTTTCTGTTTGCCTTTGTAGCGTCTGTCAGCTTGTAGTTCATCCCACCATAGTGCTGCATGCCCTTTAAGTCTAGTAATGACATGTTTGACTTTCTTGTCTTCCTCGACATCCTCATAGTCAAAGTATTTATCTAGAGCTCTAATCCAATCTAGAAGTTCTTCAGCATCCAGGCTTCCCTCATACATGGGAATTTCCATTTTTTCTCTGGCACCTATCCTTGCAACAACCTTGAATAGGTGTTCATCTGCAACATCTTCAACTACTACTTCTTCTCCTTTGTTTCCAACTTCATTTTCACTTTCAGCTTCGCTGATATCCCCAGCGTCAACTGTGCGCCTCTGTGCTGTCTCCATGGCATCAAGCCTGGCACATAACTCACACATTTCTCTTTCCATGGTTGGATTAGGCATTGGCCTATCTCTTCTCCTCGGTGGCATGGCTGTAAAATGTTCCTCTTTTCTCTGCTACAGAAAACAAAGACTTGTTCTATGCTATAATACCAAATGGTGCAGACCCCGACCCTCGGGCCAAGATCCATGCAGGATCATTCTAAAATTCCCTTGAGCTGAAGTGGCTCCTTTGATTCCCGTTGGAACCTTCAATGAATCCACAGGTCCTTTGTAAAAAATTTCCCTACGTAACTTGACACTAGGCGTGAGCTTTTTCTTCTCCAAGCGACCATGACCTTGTCTTAGCACAAGTGTCTTTCGCAACTTGTGTGTTCGCGAGTCGAAGACCCTCAACTTTTCTTCACCAAATGCCGATACCCGAGATGTGATGGGGTATGGCTCCTTCCTTGACAGGGCCCTCCACGTGTAACCGTCGGCTAGGGATAAATACTAATGCCTCTTCGCAACTCGCAACCTCACGGGTTGGAGTGTTGAACTTTGGCACTCTCCTTTTGCGAAACTCCGAGAGGCAATGATTGACTTCCTTTTGCACTTCTCACAACTTGCAATCTCACGATTGGAGTGTTGAGCCTTCGTACTCCTCCTTTGTGAAAACCCGAGAGGTGATGGGTCAACTGTGGGTTGACTCCTTCAATGTGGCAAGTACATGCCACATGTCATCGCTTATGCCTTTCTCTGGGAGTTATTTTTTCATGCCACCTATCAACCTTGTGGCCCCCACTTGATGGATGTGTCACGCATTCACATGAGCCCTCGGTTCTCAACACTTCATGATCTCACATGTTGAAAAGAAAATCTTTCAAACCTCGAGTCTCTGGTACGCGATAGCTCTGCAGGGTTCTGATCCAACGATTCTCCCGTGCCTTGGATCCAATGGTTGTTCCTGCTCCTCTCTACTTGAAAGTTCGCACAACCAAATAATTTGGTCTATCTTCGAACTCATGATATGCGATACCCCACAAAGATTTAGAGCTGATGGTTCTCCCGTGGCTTGGATCCAACGATCTGGATCTCTTCCTCCCTTCTCGCAACTTGGAACTTCGCGACTTCAAGAGTTTGTTCTTCCACTTCCAAATTCATGAACCCTGAGTTCACGAAATGATCCGACGACCCAAACTGACCACGATCGATGGTCCTCATTGATCCTTGACACCAACGTATGGGTTTGTTCGGCCCTTATCCACCCTGCAACTCCTTTGGATCCTACAGTCCTCTCAACTTCATGAATTCTCCATTGAGAATACTGACCATTCGATTCCTTTCTCTGAATCTCTGTGAAATGAACCAATGTTCTTTCCCTGAAACTTAACCTTCTGTGCGATGATTTCTCTTCCTCGTACTCTTGAGATTTAACTTGTAAACTTGGGTCTCTAAAATGACTCCTGCACGTGCTCCTTGCAGCAATATTTCAAATACTCCTAGGTATTTGATCTTTCGACTCTGTGCACTTCTTGCAACAATAGTCCTTCAACATTTCAACCTTAGTTGATAAGTTCTAAGGCCTTGATTAGCTTGCGCACACCTTGAATGACTTCTGTGCTTCACCTGCACTTCTGTTGGAATGAGAAAAACGGTATCCCTCCTGAGCTTTCCGAGATAAAACTCAGAACCCTTGTCAACGCACACCTTGCGGACATTTCACTGCACTACTTGTAGGAACTCTCTCAGGATAAGAAACAATCGAAACTCATTCTCTTTCTCTCCCAGACTTAAAACATTCAATATGAAATCATACATACACATCATAGCCTCATAAAAAATGCATAACAGAGAGATTAAAACAACCATAAACATACCATTCACCATGTATAAACATAAAACATCTTAACACCATGAAATCTGATTCAAAGCTTCATATATTAATTCGAAGCTCCTGTACATGGGTTCTTCTTTTCAGCTCTCTGCTACAACTCTCTTCTCCTTCTCTATGGTAATGATACAACCATTACTATGATACAAAGGAAAGGGTGTCTATATCTGTTCTCCCTCCTACACTCTATCTGTCTAATCTATGAATTCAAATCTACCTACTTTCATTAACTGGGCTTAAATGCCTTTTACATTGACAGATGAGAGCAAATCGCTCAAGATCTGTTTATAACATGCAAGTATGTTTCCCTTAACTACTGCATTAACATCTATTCATTAATATTTCAAAAACATTTCAACATGTGCAAAATGTGTGTTGCGCTCCTCCAG
>WSFP011430496.1:0-21706 GCA_009831015.1 Picea engelmannii | reverse complement strand
TGGTCTCTTTTTCTGCACATCCCCTCTCAGCAGTTCTGCAATACATTCAAACTATCATTTACATTCGTTGACCTCTTCCTGCAGGTCCATTTACAGCATAAATTCATACTTATGAGTTTTTGCCATAGTCCTTGGCCAGTTCAACTATATTTACAATCCGGGGGAAACAGGGTGTTACAAAGACCCTCTCGAACTTGAATTTACGTGCAGGGAGAAGATTAAAGGCATGTGGTAGAGAGTTTTGAGGGCTCAATAAGAGCCCAAGAGATAATCAAGCTCCTTAGTTTGATTGATCCTTAGACTGGGAGGTCACGCAAGCCCTGGGAGGTGGTGGGGGTTTGAATTAAGTGGTATCAGAGCGGGATTCTATTTGCAGACACCGGATGGAGAGAAGAAGTGGAAAAAGAGAAAATGGCTATTGAAGGCCATAGACAAGGTCCGAGAGGAGACCACAAGCAGTTGAGCAAAGAGGAGATGGATAAAGAGCTCAATGAGACTAGAGAGGAGCTCAATATATTAACGTTGCAATGGCAGAGAATGCAACAAGGAAGTTGGATGTATGATTGGCCCATGAAGGGGAAGGTAAAGTGGCCTATTCAGCAGTTGATTGCTAGGAAGCAGAAGCAGATGTTGAAGAGGTGGTTGAGGCAAGTGGAAAACCTCAATGACATAGAGGATAGATGGTTTACGTCTGTGAACCAGAAATTATAGAGCCTCGATGAGGAGGAAGAGAGATCAATTGAAGATCTCGCAGATTGCCAGGAGGGAAATGAAAAGAGATCAATCGAAGATCTCGTAGACTGCCAGGAGGGAAGAAATGAAAATTTAGGTTTCCAAGTGGGAAAAGAGGAGGTGATACTATCTAAGAGTCTCAAGAAATCAGAGGCGAGTTCATATCAGAAAGGAGTACTGACAGGAGAATAAGAAGAGGCAGGAGAGAAGCCTCATCAACATGAAGATTCATGTGGGGTTGCAGACCATGTGAATGAAGATGATGAGAAGTTAAATACTTCAACTCTCAAGGAGGAATTTCAGAGGTGCATTATGATCATTGGGGGAGTCAGTATATTCCTTCCAAGCAGCCCAACAGAGACCAGTGCATGTGTTTCACATGAGGAAGTGATGTAGGAGGCATCTAGGGAAGAGGTCATGGGACCAAATGTTTTTAAAACTAACAATGCATGTGTTGTGGGTGCAAGAGAAGGAAGACAACCAAGAGAGACTGTCATGGAGAAGGAAGAAGGAGAAACATCTTCCCAAAGTTTGGAGGGAATAGAGGACCTTAACCATGTTTTGATGGTAGGGGAGATCAGAGCATCTCTTGGAGAGGGCTTAGAAGAAAATTCCAATGGAGACGTTGTTTATAAGGAAGATGATAGACAACCCACGGATTATGTCATTTCAGAATATAGAAGGAGGAGGAAAGAAGAGCATTCAATGGAATTGCTCATAAATTGCAGCAAGGGAGATGAACGGAGGACAACTGCAGAATTGGAACCTACAACAGGAGAGAGAGTAAACAACATGAATTTTGTTAATCTATGTGAAGAATTGGAAGCCCTGGGAGAAAGAGTAATAAATGAGATTAGGCTCATCCAACAAGTCAAGTAAGAGATTGTTGAAGAGGAGGATATGCAGCAGAGAAGACTGCAAGAGAGAAGTCATCCCATGGACAAGCTGGACAGGGAGATAGAGGATATAAGAAGGTTGATGTTGAAGCCAGTAAAAGAGGAAATCAACAACATGTGGAGGCTGACAAGGGGAGACTGTAGTGGCAAGATACGTGAATCCCTACAACATAAAATCTAGAAACCAAGAAGAGAGCTTGCAACAGCAGAAAAGTAGAGCGGGTGGATAGCTCCATAGTGAAGTTTGGGACCCAAGAGGATCCAACACAGTAGCAGTGGAGGAGCCATAAGTAGGAGCTCATGATTTTCTCGACAGTGGAGTATGATGCAGGAGCATCACCATCAACATTCAATGAGGTCAAGTGGAGGACAAATCAGCATTTAGCGTGCGCATTCAAATTGGTTTTGGATTCCAAGGAGAGCACGTCACTTTAATGTTTTGAAAATATTGTAATTAAAGGCCTGTAAGATTTTGAGGCATGAGCCATTGTAAACAATACAGGAGATTGTAATTTCTTTAATTCCCAAAGGATTGTACAGATTTGGAGCATCGACTCATATCTATATTGTAAATGCTCATTTATTTGTAATAATCTTAGTGGTAAAATGCTTTAATTATGATGAAAAAGCACTAGAGTAGTCGGAAGAAAGGCTCGAGAATGCCCAAAAGAGGTTGTTGAAGATTATTGAAATTGTTGTTGAAGCTTATTGTGAGTCTTACCAAAGAGAGAAGTTGAGAGCTACAAGAACACTTTGTAAATGTTTTGTTGGAGGAATATAATAGAGGAGATATGTTTCAAATGCCTAAGTTTGCTTATCTCTAAGTTAATTGGGTAGTGTCATGTTATCTATTTTTTGTGTTTATCTGCATGTGTGTGTATTTAATGGTTGAATGAATGAACCTGCAATGTTCTATAAGTTTCAATTGTCTCTCTTATGAGAATTCCTAGTGCAAGGAGTGCATAGTGGCCACGGAAGGAGTGCGGAGGTAGAGTCATTTTCAGACTCAATAGCTCAGGAGAGACAGAGTGAATTTCATAGAGTGAGTGTAAGGAGTTCATATATACTCGACTAAGTATAAAATCTTGAAGGTAATACCCGTGCAAGGTGTGCACAAGGCAAACACTTAGTGAAGTGTTGAAAATGTCTCAAGGTGAGCAAGTGCAATGATCTAAAAATGAAGAAGACTTGAAATCTTGAAATTATTTGCAAGTAAATTTTATGTGTTAAAAGAAAATGGATCAACTTTGCGACACATTAATTAAAGGATTACTCATTCAAGATACAAATAAACAGCAGCATAATCAATGAACATAAGCACATAAACACAGCAACTGATAAAGGAGTTCACCCCTCTCTTGGGTTACATCTCCTGGTCCAGCTTCCAATGGATCATTATTATTAATTGCTCAAAGTTCTCAAAAACGTGCCTTACAATGCTCAAATTGACCAACAGACTACTCCAATGGCTTCAGAGCGTCCAAAAACCCCTAGCTGGGCTTTTTCGGCACCTCGTTTGGCCAAAAAACGAAGAAGTTATGCTTCTTGGAAGTCCCTCCTTCAAGCTTGTTGTCTCTGCATCTACAAATCACACCCTTGTTCATTCAACCTGGCACACACGCAATTTAAAGCATGAAAACCCAGCACCGAACACAACCGCACTAACGGTGCGAACTGTAGGACGGTTATGGGCACGCCAGCCCCTAACCGCCTAGCACTCGGGCACATGAGAGTCACGATATGACCTCGGGCTAGCAAAAGAACCCAACCATTTGCAAACCCCCCGTGCTAAGGTTGAAGTCACATGGTGTAACACATATAACCATGGGCTATATATATTTTAAAAACCCCGCGTGTGCTATTCACCGGAGGTTATGGTCGAATGCAATATAAATGTGATCGAGGGTTGGGGCTAGGCCCCAGCCCGGACCCCCGCACCGACCGTTACATAAAATGAATTGAAATAGTTTATATTACATATTGTTTACAAACAAAAATGTGTGGGCTAGTGGTAGCCCACACTCTACCAAAACGTGGAGCCAAAGGGAGGTCCAGGGTTCGACCCCCACGGACCCCATACAATTTTAATAACAACCAATAACCAATACCGGGGTGCCACGTGGCAGCCCATGACTGGGCCACGTGGCACCTTACCATTGACCAAAATAATGCCACGTGTTACATTCCGATTCAACCACGTCTTCCAATCCAAAACTACCACATCACCTCTGCCACGTCAGCGTACGGACTCTGCCACGTCAGCCTGTACGGACTGTACAGTCAGCGTCCTTTTTTTTGCCTATTTAACGATTCAAACAGATCGCGATATCTCTCGCTCCCGATGTCCGTTTGAGACGAAACAAGTTGCGTTGGGTTCACAACGACGAGGCCTACGCTCTCGTTCGATTTGAATTTATTCCAAGCACTTTGAATATTTGAGCAAAATTTGATCCCTTGATCATGCAAGGAGTCTGCGGGAGATTTTTTAGGTCTCAATCTCAAGAGAAGTAGCACAAGGTGTGCTCCCAAGCCTAAGTCCTTTGAAGTTGAAAAATCTTAGGAGGGGTAGCAAGATTTAACTCTCGAAAGAAAGAATTCATTTTGTTTGGAGGACAAGCAGACGAGATCTATTCAGAAGGAGCATAGGTTTTCACAACTGTCAGATTTGGGAAAGGTGCGCAGGTGATAATCCTTGAAGTCCTTCGGACTTCGCGAATCTAGAACTTTTAGGGTGTGTACTGTGGAGGAGACAAATTTTCTAAAGTCCTAGAGTCTGAATTTAATCTGGATAGTTGGTAGATGGGGGACATGTGTCCGCAGATAAACAATTATCTGGAAGTTCGACTATTCGGTGAACCTGAAGTGTTGTTGCAAGAGTGTGAAATACTTCCAAAGCTCCAAAGCCTGGAGCAGATCTTGATCGTTGGCGTCAGGGCCACGTGTCGGCAGATTGATAGTGATTCAAGAATCCAGTAGTCCAGGAGAACGGAGGCGTAAAGTGTTTTGGCTCGAGAATTCCCGAAGGTCGGAGTAGATCTCGATCGTCTGTTGAGAGGGACATGTGGATCGTAGATCCATCCCTTCGCCAGTTCTACATTCGTAGGATTTGAAGTGTTGTATCGTGAAGAGCTTTGAATCCCGGAGCCCGAAGTAATCTTAGGCCATCAATTGAAGGCGGATGTTAGTTGTCTGATTTTCTAGTTCGGAGTTCGTGCATTCAGAGGAATTGCGTGTTCGAGCGGGTAAAACTACCGAAGCGTGGAGTCCCGAAATATCTATGAGTCGTGGATCTCAACACGTATTGTGAACCGTTGATCCCCATCGTTGTTCGGTTGTTCATAAATTCAACGTTCGGGAGGATCGTAGGGTGTTGTTGTTGGAACTCTCGAAGCCCAGAGCTCCAAAGTGCCAAAGTGCCCACCATTTAAAGGTTTTGCCTATGGTTTTGGCTCGAGGTCACGTGGACTTCTCCATTGAAGTGACAAGGCCCTCGCAAACTTGAATTTACGCACAGGGAGAAGATTAAAGGCCTGTTGTAGAGAGTTTTGAGGGCTCAACAAGAGCCTGAGAGATAATTCAACTCCTTAGTGTGAACGATCCTTCGATCGGGAGGTCGCGCGATCCCCAGGTGGTGGAGGGGGTTTGCATCACTTCAATTTCTCCTAAGAATTTGTTTGACAACACATGTATTGCAATAGAGGAAGAACACCTTCGGTAACCACTCACATAGTCAGATCAAAGATCAACACACAAATGTTTTTACATGGTAAAACCCTTGTGTGGAAACATTCACGGCCCCAGCGAACGTGGCCACTTGGAGAAATTTATTAATGCAAAGAAATTATTACAAAGAGATTTACAAGAGAGTTTCTCACAATTGATCGTTGGCAAATGACCCTCCATGCTCTAATAGAGATCATGGACCAATCAAGTGTTAATCCATAGATCAATGTAGCTATTAATATTCAGGAGAATATGAGTTGTCAAATCACTCTATGTCGGGAACATATCATGACCGTCATATTTCCTAACTACAAATGCATACTAAAGAAACACACTAAGAAACACACTTTAACGTAATGACACATTAGACCAACTTGATCTTAACTAACTCCTAAGTGTCTAAATATACTAACATCCCCCTTAAGAACAACTTTGGATAAGATTGAAGGATTTACAAATGCAACACAATAGGATAAGGAAGGATGCATTAGAGCCTAACCCCCCTTAATGACAACTTCTTGAACTCCTAACATAGATCAAAGTTTGGAAAACTTAACTTCTTTAAGAGACTTTGTGAAAATCTCTGCAACTTGATATTCGGTAGAGCAAAAGAGAACTTCGATAACTCGATCATGAATGAGATTTCTGATGAAGTGCATGTGTAGCTCGATGTTTTTGTTGCACTGATGTTGAATTGGATCTTTGGCTAGCTTGATGGCACTCTTATTTTCGCACCAGAGAGTGGTTGGATATTGCCACTAGAATCCAATCTCTGAAAGGATCTATTGAAACCACAAAGCTTACTAATTTGCATTAACCATTGCTCGATACTCTGCCCCTACTGAAGAAAGAACAATAACATGGTGTTTCTTACAAGCCCAAGTGATAGGTCCTAAACAAGGGCTCAAAACATAACCTACATCATACTTTCTATCATCTTGGTCATCGAACCAATCTAAATTAGTGAAACCAACCAATAAACGAGTCCCCCTGACCTGTAATGTATCTCAAATTGAACTGTAACCCGAACATACCAAAGTATCATTTTAGTTGTTTTCCAGTGGCTTTCATGGGGTGTTTGCATATACCGGGCAACAAGACCAATATCAAAGGAAATATTAGGATGGATATGAGTCAAATATAAGAGTCTACCAACTAAATGACAGTACAAAGTAGCATCAACCTTGGGAGAAGTACATGTGGCAACAAGTTTGATTCAAGAATGGAAGGGAGAAGGGGTTGGTTCAGAATCATCCATGTGAAAGAGGCGAAGAAGGTCACAAGCATACTTAGACTGAGAAATAAAATTTCCTTCCTTGGTTTGCAAAACTTGGAGGCCAAGTAAATAATGAAAATAGCCTAAGTTGGTCATTTCAAATTTCTTCTTAAGGTTGGTTTTCACATGGCTTAAAAGTTTAGGGTCACTACCAATGAGGATAAGGTCATCAACATAAACAACAAGTGTTATGGGATGGTTTCATACTTTCTTGGTATAGACATTTGGGTAATAATAACATCTAGAAAAGTCGGCATCAAGAAGAAAGTTGTCCATTTTGGCATACCAAGCTCAAGGAGCTTGCTTCAGACCATAAAGAGATTTCTTAAGGCAGCAAACAAGGCTTGAGTCATTCTGGATGTCAGACGAATTATATGATAATAATTTTGTTACATTTTATCTCAATCAAGGTTGGTAAACTTGTGAAGTGTTACGTACGATATATGCAGAGTTGATCTCAAAGTGTCTGATACACCATTATCTAATGAACTACAAAGCAAAACTCTCAAAAGTGAATGCTCGTATAACAATAAATATTCTAAGGTAGACTTGCAGGTTGAATACATATATTTATATTCAACAACACTTTGTTTCATTCACTCCATAAGTTAGATTGGCAACCTTCATTTAAAAAATATAAATAATCGAAATGAAAAACTAATAAATGCAAGAAAGGTTTCTATCATGAGCAGTTGCCAACCAATGAAGAATTAGTGACAAATATGTGCATAGATTGCAACTTTGACAATTCCTCATTTAGAGGATCACCATTCACACTGAAAAAACAAGCAAGCATGAGAATAACGTTCCAACAAGAATTAGTTTCAAGCCACACAACATAAATAAAATTGCAGCTCAAAAAGTCAAATAAACTCACACAACAAAAGGAAACTATCGGGCAACATATATTAGAGGGAGGGGGCCCTGACTCCCTTGGCATACACTCCCAAGAAAGACTACATTGGATCATTCTTGATCTGCAACAAGTTCTTTATTCTAGAATTATCCCTTGATTGTAGTTATCCTTTTTACATTTATACATATAGCTTACATCGCATAGAAGGGAAGTGGTTACAATAAACTTAGACCATATCCAAATGCATGGATCTACAACCAACACAAACTTGATTAAGGCAATGGAGGTTAACTAATGAATGTTGGATATTTGAATAACATAGAAGCACAACAAAATGATCCTTGACAAAACCCATATTCCCAAATTCGTCCACAAGAGGTTGTTACCCATGATTTTGGTCGTCATGATGATGTATTGATGATGGTGTACTCAGACTCTTCATAAGAACTTTCTCCTGAGAAAAGTTACTTTCTTCTCTTTCTAGAAATCTCATTTTTGAAGAAGGTTCGCAGGCTGCTAGTATATTTGCCTGCGAGAATGCCTGATTCTGGCAGGCTTCCTTAAGCTAGGGTGCGAGAAGTTCGCACTATGTTGAACTGCTAGGGTGCGGACTCTTCCTAAAGCAAGGAAAAAGATGAATTCTCAATGTTTCTAGAAGGAAATCTTCTAGAAGGATGATATGGCATTCGAATGGTTATCCTAGTACGGGAATTCCTGATATTTTGGGATCATTCTTATCCAAGTAACTAATTCATTCTCTCCTATATATTGAGGGAATTCTCATGGAAAAGGTTAAGCAAGATTCATTGGAGAATTGGTGAAAGAATTGTGTGAAGGACTCAGCATTGAACAGCTGCTTGGAGACTATAGCAAGTCTACCAAGAGGATTTGATCTTCTTCATGCAAGGATTGAGCAAGTGTGTGTGTCGGAGCCAATAGCCATCGAAAGGAAGTTTGCGACATCAAGGCTTAGGTTGTAAGCTTTACTTTCCATTAATATGATACAGTGGCATGTCCCTTTCCCATAAAGCTAATTTCTCTTTATTGTGTAATTCCTTGATCATACGCATAGGTTAACTGTTGAATATATTGTGCTATCTTCACTTTGGTTGGTTTGTGTTGTCTTGGTCTGGACTTCATGAGAGCGTTGGAGTGAAGCAGGAGCAACAAAAACCCTAGGAAGCGATAATAAGGTATGTTACTTGTTCTTGCCTCCTAGTTAATGCAATGGTCAAAACCTAGGGAAAGAGTATTGTCCTGTCTTGCTTTGTTCTAGATCCAGGTGGATCTAGGGAGATCAGTTCATGTCCGCACCTACAGATTTATCCAATAACAAAATTGGCGACTCCACTGGGGACAAATCCCATTTTCTTTGTGGCTTTTGATATTTTTCTGTGGCCATTTGCTCTAGTTTCACTTTTCTCCTATCTTATCAATCTCTGAGTCTTCAGGATATCCTGATAGATCCTCTGGGTCTAGAGGCCTTTTTCAATTTTGATTCATTTTCCAAAATTTTGATTATGTTCAGACATTATCGCACTGTACTTCATTGCAGCCTGCGAGAATAGGTAGAGTTCGCACTCTGCCTTTAGGTTTCAGTGCTAGGTTCTTGCACCCTGCTCAAGGGTCACCTGCGAGAATCAGTGATTCTCGCACTGTGTAATATTGCCTGCCTGCGAACTCAATTTTTCAAACATTTGGATTTGAGTTTTGGTGTTTTCAACTGCCTAGATCAGTTTGATTGCCTCATAAGAGTTTCTTGGACCATTGATTGATATCTTTCTTGTCTTTGTTTGCTTGCATGAACAGTCTTAGGATTCCAAGGCTTTTCTTGTCATTTGTGTCTTGACTTTCGTTTCTTGACTTTTCTTGGCAAAACCATACTCTTTGACTTCAAAATCTGAGTGTGTTTGATTAGTTAAGAACCAATGATTGGTTGAAAGTTGAGTGCTTGGTTTTTTCTCATTTGCTTATTGGTTTGAAAGATCATTTTCTTTTGCATTTGAAAAGACTAAATTGGTTTTCTCTTTATTTTTGTTTTCATTGAAAGAGTTGATTGGGTTTGTTATTGCTTGTTCATTTGGCTTTTGATTTTCTGTACTCTCGTTGTTATAGTGTGGGTCCTTTTCTGAAAAGTGAACAAAAGTTTTTCTTTCAAAAAATTCTTTTCGTTTTAGAAAACATTGAAAATCAAATTATTGAGATTGTGGAAGTATTTGGAAAAGACACGATAGAGAATTGTCATTTGATAAGTGATTGTTTGCATTTGCATTTTAAAGGAAATTTTGCATTGTAGTTCAAGGTTGATCTGGAAAATTTTCTCTCTCTCCCATACATAGGATTCATTGAACGAAAAGTGATATGTTTCATTCTCATCCTTGCATTGTTGGGTCAGAGTCATACAACATAAGTTTCACTTTCGTTTCCTTTGAGTAAACAACAACTCTTAATAACACTGCGTAATCATAAAATTTATCTGGTAACTCTTTTCTAGGGCTCTATTACACCAACATTTAGCTAGGCGAGCGCTTTGGAGTAGAAAGAGAGATACACTCTCCAAAAGCACAAAACACACATTAGCATCTTGTGTTAGGGAGTGTTAAATTCCATTTGCAACATCTTGTCCTGGGAAGCCCTTCTCACACAAGGGTCAAACACTAGGTCGCATTGATACTAGCAGAGTTACTCACCCTGCTTTGTTGGTGTCAGTGTAGAGATTGCACGTATTACGGGGATCACTCGGAGGTATACCCACAATGATGAGTGGAAGCCTTTTGAGTTGATTGTGAGCTAGATACCCTGCCCTTGCATGTGGATCGGACTGTCGACTGTTCCCCCAGGCTTTATTATTGTTGGTGGTGACCTTAGTGGCCTATCTTTCTAGGTTCTTACCCGAGGTGACTGTGGAGGGGAAAGTCTTCACGGTACCTGGAATTAATGTTGACCAAACTCACTCGGGCTCCTTGGAGGGTATACCCACGATTATGTGTGGGAGCTTGCACCAGGGTGTAAGTCCATTAAGCAGGTCGTCAGCGTAACTTTTCCACCCTAGCCCTGCCCCTTCTCGTCTCGTTGTTGCGACGTTGGATTTCATCACCAACTAGTGACTTCGAAGTTAGAAGGTCTTGTTTGCTTGGTGTTGCTTCTTAGATTTTGTTTACTAGCGCGTGTTGTTTGTTTCTCGAAGTTGACCATAGGATTTTCTTCACGAAGTTTGTCACTTGTTTACAATAGCTCCTCCACATCGTTCACGTAGAATGCAAGGTTTATCTACAAAGCATCTAGAAGGTTCTCAACCCTTGCCCACAAGCACACCTGGAGGCTCTCCTCGGCAGAGTGAAGTCCCAGTCGTCATCACACCACAAGTGGAATGCACTGACTCTCTATAACGTTTTTGAATTACAAATACTCGAGAGGATTTTCGACTTAACCCTGATTCTGAGAGACGTTTTATGCGAGTAGACACTTCTGGAGACTTAATTGTTGTGTATTCTGGATCTCTGACTAGACCCTTTCCCAGTATAGAAGGCCAAGATCCTTTTTGGTCTACAGGTGTTTTTCGACGAGACCTTTTTGGTCCAGGTTCCCCTGTGATTTCTGAGATTAATCCACCTGTGATTTCTGAAATCTCTAATCTAGAGACAGTACCATTGACTACCGCTTATCACTTTACTGTCCCTGCTGAAATGGCCCATCTTGCAACTACTTCGAGTGTTCCAACCGATTTTCCTGCGGTTAGTCTTGCTCCCATCAACACACCGCAAACGCCCAACGTCAATCCGACACTACCACCTGGATACCGTGCGTTGAATGCTACCATTCCTACTCCCGCGCAAACTCCATCCGGCTCTCCTAGTGGTCCTTCTTCTTCTGGGCACTTTCTTCCCAGTTTTGTTCCAACACTCCCTCGATTTCCTTTTGGAGGACCTTCTTCGTCTTCTACTGTCAATCCTAATCCTAGTGGTGTTATTCCATCATTCACTCCAGCTTATCAGCTTCCGGTTGGTGGACAATCTCATCAAGGTAGTGTAACTCAACCCCCTCTCAGTTGGCAAATGCCTATTGGAACATTTCCCTCAATTGGCACACCACCTTCAATTGGAGGGGCAACCCCACCTTATGGGAAAAACATACCTCCATCCTTGGCCCAGTATTGGAATCAGTTAATACAAAACTCTTCTCAATCGACTGGGGGGTAGCAGTTTCCAA
This sequence comes from Picea engelmannii, assembly GCA_009831015.1. Classification (NCBI taxonomy): domain Eukaryota; kingdom Viridiplantae; phylum Streptophyta; class Pinopsida; order Pinales; family Pinaceae; genus Picea; species Picea engelmannii. Next base: position 10,014 of record WSFP011430496.1, on the reverse strand, counting down.
CTGCGTCTGTAACACCCCCTAGCATGGGCCAACCATATCCCAGTTCGTTTAATCCCATTTGGGGGTCGAATGCTCAAACTCAAGCCTCTACTCCAGAGTATAATCCAATGAGCTACTACCCTATCCAACCACCCCCGAATATGCCTGGATCTTCACATTATATGCAAACTGCTTATGGTCCTACTGGTTTGCCGACAGGGCTTCCTCCCCAAAGCCACTAGTACCCGCAAGTGAATCGACAATTACCCTTTCTCGCCACTCTGGATCTTCGAGATTTGTCACGGATTTTAAATGATCCTATTCGTCACTCTCCCCAATGGCCTGTTATACCAGCCAAGCTTCCCTCGGACATTCCTAAATTCGACGGCAAAGTGGGAGAGGACCCAAACAATCACGTTATGACGTTTCACTTATGGTGCTCATCCAACTCATTGATGGATGACTCTATTCGTTTACGTATTTTTCAACGAACCCTTACCGGTTCTGCTACGAAGTGGTATATCGAATTGCCACGTGGTTTCTTCTCTGACTTCAATACCCTAGCTATGGCTTTCCTTACGCATTACCAGTTACCAATCTGTTATGACACGGGCACCGAGATTTTGACTTCCTTCAAACAAACCAAAGGCACACATATATCTGATCAAATTCATGAGTGGCAAAGGAGATGACGTCTCATTAAACTTGAGTTCCCCGATCAGTTACTGGCAGAATGGTTTACAAAATCATTTGTGAACGAAATTGGTAAGGACATTGCCATGGGTGGCGTAGTCACCAAAGAGTAGGCTATAAGTCATGCTCGGTATCTTGACCTAGTTTATTCACAAACGGGAACCCTTTATGATTTATTGCCTGAATTACCTCGTCCTAATTCTTCCAGCACTTCAACCACTCCAGCTGCTTTGCATGCAGCTGACGGTGTGATTGGTACTACCCAAGCTCAATCACATGTCGCTTCAAGCACAAATCCTAAATCTGCTTCTTCTAATGTTCAAAATGCTCCGTCTCCTGCCACTCCCACCGGCAAGACTTCTGAGGTAAATGCTATCCAATCTACCCCAGCTGGTAAAAATAAATCCAAAAAGGTGAGAGGTAAGAATAAGGAGGCAAAAAATAATAATCAATCAGAGCAGACTAAAACCACTCCTGTTGACGATCGGGATAAGCGCAAACCACGATACGCTTGCCTTATATGTGGTGATGATCACTACACGAAGGATTGTCCACGACGTGTCGAGGTCACTAAGTTCCTTCAAGGAGCTCTGAAACCACCTACACCGGTTGTCTTGTCCCAACCCTTCCTGTCTCAACAACAGGCTCAATTGGTCATTCACGATCAACCATCCTCTTCTATTACATCATATGTTTTGATGTGTACTGGTGATTCTAAGCAGAATAACGTTGCACTTATGACTCGAGCAAAAGATTATTCTCCATCTAAGGAGAAGGTTGATGATTTACCCCCTTCTTTGGTATAACCCTCTCCCACAAATCCACCTACTAATGGTCCTCTTCATCTCGAACGACCGAGCCTCGACAAAGTTCTGCGACCCCCCCCTAAGTGCGTCGTTCAGAAATTGGCTTTCAATCCCCATGCTCGTGCGGCCCATAATTACAGCATTGTTGAAGATCTGGCCCAAGCACCTTCTGCGATGTCATCCCTTGAATTCCTTCACACTTGTCCTGCACAAAGGAAGGCACTGTTGAAAGATATCGGTGGAATTGACCCAACGGATACGAATTTAATAGTCTTTGACTTGGAAGATCACATTCCAAGGTTACCCCCTCAACTCGCGTTCTAGATACAAGTTGTTGTCTCTGACAAGAACATTTGTCGAACTGTTATCGATGAGGGTGCCTCGACATGTGTTATGTCTCTTGCTTGTTGGAAAGCCATTGGCTCTCCTTCTTTGAATGAATCACAAAACACTCTTAAAGCCTTCAATGGCTCTGGTTTTAAGCCTTACGGTGTTCTTCCTTCGTTGCCTATCACTTTAGAAGGTAAGACGGTCCAAGTTGAAGTGGAAGTCTTTGACGCTCCCCTTGATTATAATCTTCTACTTGGCCGCAGCTGGATCGATTCCATGCGCGTCGTTGTGTCGACACTTTTCCATGTAGTACGTTTCCCTCATCAAGGAAAGGTTATTACCGTCGACCAACTCGCCTTCTTCAATTATGATACTCGTACTGGCAACATACCGTTTATTTTTAAAACCCTGTCGTGTTATGAGAACGTCGGTGTAGGCCTTCTAAAGGACTCCTCGTTAATGGGTACTTTCCCCATTCCACCGCCCGATGTTCCACGCCCATCTGTTGCTTCTATCCACATGATCTCCACTGTGCCTCACAAACTTCCTACGTCACAGGACCCTTGGATTATCCCTGACCCTGGAGATCATCTTCGTTTCGGTGATGCAATGTCGTTAAGTCCGGTTGAATCTGCTTATCAAGCGATTCAATCGGCAAAACCTTCTACTCCCTCTCTTGATGAGTTGACTCCCGATCCTTTTCGTGTTATTTTTTCCACTGACGAGATGATCATGTCCGTCATGGAGGACACCCCTTGGGATGATGGGCATCATCGTTCCATCCTTTTTCTGGAGCAACATACTCTTGAGAACTACCAACGGATTTCGACTCCGTCGACCGTTGTTGTCATCTCGACGGTTCCCGTGACTACACACGATGTGTTTGTTGAAGGGAACTTAAGTAATATCTCACCCACGATTCCCATTGACATATCCGTTAAACCTGGAATTGTCGAAAATGTCCATATTGGCGCTTCGTGTTCCTCGGACGAAATAGTCACCTATACGTCCATTTTCAAAGAATTTCGTGAAATCTTCGCCTGGAGCTACGAAGAGATGCCAGGTATCGACCCTGCAATTTTTGTACATGAGATAAAGACATACCCCGGCGCTAAACCCGTCTGGAAACGCCTTCGTCCAGTTCACCCACGTAAAGCGGTTGTTATCAAGCTCGAAGTTGAGAAACTTCTGAAAGCCGGCTTTATTTATCCGGTGGCTCTTACAAACTGGGTTTCCAATCTTGTCCCGATTGATAAAAAAGGAGGCACCATTCGTGTATGCGTTGATTATAGGGATATTAACAAAGCTTGTCCCAAAGACAACTTTCCTACCCCCTTCGTCGATCAGATTTTCGATGATTGCGTCGGGAGTGAAATATTCTCTCTCATGGATGGTTTCTCTGGCTATAATCAAATTAACATTGCTCCCGAGGATCAACATAAGGCTGCTTTTATTTGTCCTTGGGGTACTTTTGCCTATCGAAAACTCCCTTTCGGTCTTAAGAATGCGGGCGCAACTTTTCAACGCGCTATGTCTTATGCTTTTCATGATATAAGGCATATCGTTCAACCTTATTTGGACGATTTACCCACTCATTCTATGCACAGAGTTGATCACCCAACCCACCTCTGGGCTATTTTCGTTCGCTGTCGGTTCTATCATATACGTTTAAATCCTCATAAGTGTGTTTTTTGTGTAGAATCCGGTCATCTTCTAGGTTTTATCGTTTCTCGTCAAGGGATCCAGGTGGATCCTTTGAAGGTTGAGGTGATTCTTAATCTCCCTCCTCCTTCTACACTTCGCCAGTTGCAAAGTTTGCAGGGGAAACCAAACTTTCTTCATCGTTTTATCCCAAACTACACCGAGATTACTCGTGGATTTACGCGACTATTAAAAAAAGATTCTAAGTTCGTCTGGGATACCGTTGCCAACAATGCTTTTGAAGCTTTGAAGTTGTCCCTGACGCGAGCTCCACTTCTCTTTCCTCCCGATTACAGTCGTGATTATTTCCTTTACATTGCTGCCTCGGATTACAGTATTAGCATGGTTCTCGTCCAAGAGGATGATGCGCACGATGAACATGTTATTTATTACTTGAGTCGAAGTCTCACACCAACTGAAATCAAGTATCAACATGTCGAAAAACTGGCCTTGGCTGTCGTTCAAGCTATCCAACGCTTTCAGCACTATATCCTCTCACGCAAAACTACGATGATTTCTCATTGCAACCCTATGCAACACATTTTGACACATCAATTGCTAGGGGGAAAATACTCCAAATGGATTGTGATACTCCAGGAGTTTGACTTGGAATTTGATCGCGCCAAGTCTAAGAAGTCTTTAGTTTTTGCTGAGTTGATATGTGATTTTCCTCATTCTGCAACGGAAAATGTAGCAGTTGATTCATTACCCGATGAATATCTTTTCCTTATTAACATTGATGATCTTTGGTATGGGGATATCATTATATATCTCTAAACCCAGACTTTCCGACCTACTTTGTCCAGTACTGAACGACGTCGAATACGCTATCAAGATCGTCAATACATTATCCTCGGGGATACTCTTTATTGTCGAGGGATTGACTTTGTTTTTCGACATTGTTTAACGTTCGACGAAGCCGAGAAAGCTCTAAATGATTGTCATTCCAGAGCATGTGGTGGTCATATGTCTGGGTATGCTACTGTCCAAGTGATCTTACGCGCAGGGTATTTTTGGCCTTCTTTGTTCAACGACTGCATTATTGTCGTTCAGAAATGCCATGCCTGCTAGACCTACAATCAGAAAATTCGGTCACATCCTGCTCCTCTTCATCCTGTGGTCTCTGTTGGTCCCTTTGTGAAATGGGGCATCAACTTCATGACATGTCACCCTCACTCAGTTGGGGGGCATGGTTACATCATTGTAGCCGTTGATTACTTTATGAAATGGGTTGAGGCAATGCCGACATTTGACAACACTGGAAAGACCGCAGCATTGTTTGTTTTTAATCATGTAAAAGCTCATTTTGGTGTTCCCCAAGCTATCATAACCGATCACGGTAGCCACTTTAGGAATTTTATGATGTCTAAACTTACTGAAAAGTTGGGTCTTCGCCATGATAACTCAACGCCCTATTATCTACAAGCCAATGGTCAAGTCGAAGCGATTAACAAAGTTCTCATAACTATGCTTCGACGAATGATAGGGATTCATAAAACAAGTTGGCACACAATGTTGTTTTCGGCATTGTGGGCGTACCAGACATCTGTCAAGTCCGCTACTGGGTTTACACCTTTTCGGTTAGTCTATGGTGTGGAAGCCATTCTCCCTATAGAATGCGAGATACCCTCTTTGAAGCTAGTCGTTGAACTCCTACCCAACACTTCTGCTAAAGAGGAACGTCTTTTGTATCTTATGCGATTAGACGAAACTAGACGTGACGCCACCCTAGTCATAGAAGCCCAGAAGAAGCGTGTCAAGGCCCAATATGACAAGCATGTCAAGCCTCGCATTTTTTCTGAAGGTGATCTTGTTCTTCTCTATGAACAAGATCGAGATATGTTAGGAGCTGGGAAATTCGAACCCATGTGGCAAGGTCCTTATGTTGTTCGACGAGTTTTGGAAAAAGGAGCTTACGAGTTAGTATATTACGATGGTATCCCTTTGAGTGAACCCAGGAATGGGTTGTACTTGAAGAAGTACTATGCATGAAATCATTTGTGCACAAGTACTTGTATTTTTAATGTATCATACATTCTGTGTGTTACTTTACTTTTCTTTTGTCGTTATCTGGTCTCTGCCCTTATGTGATGTTGTGTTTGATTTCCAGATGTCGGAGTCTCCACTACCCTATATTGGCTTTGCTGATGGCGCTAGCCGTAGTACTCAGAACCTTGCTTCCGCTGCATGGGCAATTTACACCCCTACAAATGAACTTGTCTCTTTACGAGGTGTATGCCTTGGTCGTGAGACCAACAACATTGCAGAGTATAGCACCGTTATTGAATTATTGGTTGATGCTATCTCGCTCGGAATTCGTCATTTGGTTGTGCAACTTGATTCGCAGTTGATAGTACTATAGTTAAGTAATGTCTACTCTATTCAAAGTCCTACTTTGTTACAGGTGTATTTGTGAATTCGCCTCTTGGAACGTTATTTTGATCACATTGAATATCAACATATTCATAGATGTCTAAATACATTAACAGATGCATTGGCTAATTATGTATTGGATGGACATTTGAATCATTTATAAGTCAAACACATTGAAATTCACACAATATAAGGTAAACCGGTAGAAGCCGTCTGTATATATAACGATCAAAAGAGTTTTTTTTTACAAAAAGTTTGTCCGAAGACCAAAATGTCAAAATTTGAAGCTCATAGCTTCTACAAAGTGACGTCATGGATGACGTTCATGGTAACACACGACTTCCCTAGCAACCCTACGGAGCAGTCGACTCATAGATGTTGATACCCCTACAGTATGACACTGATCGCGTCGTGGAACCTCTTCCAGAGTCATGTCTGGAATGTCTGCAGTCAAGCCCTCTAGATTCTGTTCCACCACTTGATAATCCTCAGCATACTGTGGTGCTGCCGCTACCTCTCCTCACCGCTGGATGGGAGAAGTGTCGGGAGGTCTGTAAGGTCCAACATCTGTGTTATCAACAAACGATTTTGTATTAGTCTTTTGACAAACGTATAAAACAAAAACATTTGAATATGATAAAAATTCACAAAAAAAACATTTGAAAAATGTGTGTACTTCTTACCAAGGTCCCCCCACTGAGCATCCTCTGGCAATGCAAAATCTGAATCTCCTCGAAAATCCAAGCCGGCATAAGCATAGTCGTCAACCATCAACAGTTGTGGTTGAAGCCAGTCAAAGAAAGTATCATCATACTTGATGATCGGTCCTGCTACGTGCCGGGCCATAAGCCGACACCATCTCAGCATCCTTGGATCCCTGGGACCCGATATATTCCATTCAACCTGCAACCTCAGTAATGGGACCCTCTCTAGGAAGAAGGACACCAACAAAGATTCGTACCCGAATTGCTTCAAGTTACCTCTCTTGCATTTGGTCAATTGTTTTTTTATACTGTGAAGCACAGCATCTGCCCAGTTGAACACTCGAGGATCAGTACACTCAATAGCATACTGGAAGTAAATCTGTAATGCCATGTGGGGAGCATAACTCCCAGCCATCCGTGCTATGGTGAATAGGATAGTACGGAGGGTCAAATCTCGTACCCCCCAGATAGCTACTTTTCCTTTCTTTCTCTCAGCCTCGGGAACGCAGTGTATACGGCAGTACTCACTCATCTGTAGCCCACCACCTCTGCTACCGGTCAGGCTCACATAGTACCCCCACCGGGACAATCCGGTCAAAAAGTAAATGTTCTCAATGTCTAAGGACAGTGTGTGGACCCCCACCTGAAATACCTATTGATCAGGGTCCCACATGCGCACCAGGTACTCTAATAGTCTGACTTGGGCCCTCATGCTCGGGATGCGAAAGTAATTCAAGAGCCCACAGTCTCTCAAAGCAGCTATAGTAGGTGGATGATTTTCGGCCATTGCATTGTCTTCTTCATGTTCCCTTTCGCGCCATTCAAGCACCATGTTGATGGTCAAATATCTGCATAAGAGACACAACTAGATGATTAGCAACTATTTTCATGAATTCATTCTTTTTTATTGGCTAAATTTTAAAAACTTTTTTGAGCTTTGCGGTTCTCACAGGTTCCTTGTGTGCACAGTGTGAGAACCTCGCAGGTGGCCTTAGGCTCACCTGCGAGAATGCATCATTCTCGCAGGCCCCGTATGGCCTGCCTGCGAGAATGGCAGCGCGCATGTAGGGCTTGGAAAATCAACTTTAAAATGAAAATTTAACCAATGAAATTACAAAATTAAACCATGAAAGTGTTAAGGACGAAGAACCTACCTCACTGTCGCAAATGGCTCGTTGAATGGTCTCTCGTAGCTCCCGCAATCTGATGCCAAACTTGGAGGGTAAAAAAGGGGTTTTTTGAGCTCAATAGTGGAAATGTAAAAATGATGTGGTAAAAAGAGTATTTACTCCTTTTATTTACTTTTACTATGTTATTTTGGTTTTTTATAATTATTTATCTATTAAACCCTAATCCCTAATGTCATGTTGAGTGTAACTCTTGCAGGAGTGATGACTTTGATGATCAAATACAGGGATACAGACATGTTTTTCTTTGTTATCACGTGTTTTTGATTGTTTTTTATAGTTTTTATATAAAAACCTTGAGCGTGGTCTTTGTCCGTTCTTGCGCTCGTAAATACATGAGAATGAGATCGAGCGTACTTTTATCACTTTTTCGGGCTCAACAAGGTTATACGAAAAAGGAACCCCCCTGGAGTCCTCTTTAATCTCTTTTCAGACTCTCTAAACATGAAAAGATAGTCGAGCGACCTTGCTATTTTCACGCTCGATAAAGTATTTGAAGTAAGCATCTGGTGAGCGATAATTTATCTCTTTTTCAGTCTCGTCCATACTATTTTACGAAAAACGAACTGAGAGAGTTCTCTTTTAAGTGTTTTTCCAGACTCTATAATCATGAAAAACCTTCGAGTTTTCTAGCTCTAGACTCGTTAAACAAACATTGCCAGACCCGTGATGGGACCGAACCACTTCTTCTTAGGGTTCGTTAAACATACTCCGAGGGACTCGTCTGAAGGATGAGCTTACATTAACAAGCATATGTTATCCTCCTCAAGCTTGCGTAAAAATAAAGAGGTACTCGCCAGAAATGGTGGGGGGGAATTTGGGAAAGGGATATGTTTTCATCTTCGTATTGATTGGCAGTAAGTGTCGCTCTTGAACATGACACCCCATATTCATCATTTGAAGCCGGTTTGGGAAATCCATTTGTCTCTCATTCAATTTGCTACAAGGTCATTCCCGGTATCGTCTTTGAGTCAATGCTGCCAAATCATTGGTTGTGTCGGTCATATGTTCAAGAGACGTCCATCTGAAACCTATATTGAGTCGGCCATCTGCAGTTATCCATTCTCTTTGTGTCGGCCTTCCCTGTGTCCAGTCCTAATCTGTTACACCTTCAAAATCTGTTACTCATTTCGTGTCATTGATGGGGGATACATCAAGGCCCTCCTGTGACAAGTTTTGTTCCGTCGACTTCAGCTCATTATCTGGAATCAAGACTTAGAAATTATTTGGTACCTTGGAGCTTGCATGCCTCAATGGCAGGTTTCCTTGCTTTCGACAGTGGGTTTACATCATTGACCCCTGATCGAAAGATTCTCTCGGATGTTCGAATTCAACTCATTCATTCACATTCGATGGATTGTACTACGGTACCTTGGGAGTCATTGACATCAATGGTGATTTCCCTCGCACTTGTTAACGGTTACATCAATGACCGGTAATCAAGTGGTTTCTGCCATGTTCGACTTCGACACATGTAATCACATGGTTAGATTCGTACTTTGGGCGACGAGATTGAAGACCCTGGATATCATCTCTTTGGTCCAGGTTGCGATGGAGTATGTATAATTTGTGACACATAGATCCACTGTGTATGTCTCGTGGCTATGTCATTTTGATTTAAAATTTCTCGCATACATCCACAGTGTATTCTTGGTGGCTATGTTATATTTTGACGGCATGGATCCACAGTGTATGATTGGTGGCCATGACCCATGTTTATAGTGTCATCAGTCTATGATCTGAGTATGGGAATGCCTACCTCAGAATTGGTATATATGTTTCTGCAGATGCTTGGTTGTTCACAGGTTTCCGATTAGGTGTGCTCCTGGTTTCTGACACACACATGCAGCTTACAAAGTCTTTCGGTTGTCACTGGTTCCAACCTCATACTTTGGGGGGCATTCTATTACCCATGATTTTGGTCGTCATGATGATGTATTGATGATGGTGTACTCGGGCTCTTCATAAGAAATTTCTCCTGAGAAAAGTTACTTTCTTCTCTTTCCATAAATCTCATTTTTGAAGAAGGTTCGCAGGCTGCTAGTATATTTTCCTGCGAGAATGTCTGATTCTCGCAGGCTGCCTTAAGCCAGGGTGCGAGAAGTTCGCACTGTGTTGAACTGCTAGGGTGTGAACTCTTCCTAAAGCAAGGAAAAAGATGAATTCTCGATGCTTCTAGAAGGGAATCTTCTAGAAGGATGAGATGGCATTCGAATGGTTATCCTAGTACTGGATTCCCTG
>ML866106.1:14879-36587 GCA_009831015.1 Picea engelmannii | reverse complement strand
TTGACAACTTTGGGTCATCATATTTTCCATTAGTTTTTATTGCTCACAATGATGACTTAAGCAAACTTTGGCATGAGCAGTTTGGTCATCTAAACTATTTCTCTTTGCAACAACTATGTAATCAAAATGGTGATTGATATTCCTCTCATTTCTTGCATAGATGTCATTTGTGTTAGTTGTGCAAACATCATCGGGACAGTTTTGGCAAACGTGCCTCTTCACACACCTCGGATCCCTTGTAGCGTGTTCTTAGTTATTTGTGTGGTCTACTTCCTTCTCCATCTTTCTGTGGGTTCAATCACTTCTTAAATTTCATGGATGACTTCTCCATACATACTTGATTTCATTTCTTAAAACTTAAGAGTGAATTTTTTGACATGATTTTGGCCTATAAGGCCCTTGTAGAAAAACAATATGGACATCCACTTTAGACGTTAAGAACAAATAATGGAGGAAAATATCTATAAAAAAAATTACTACTTACTACACTGCATAGGGATTCAAGTGAAACACATTGTTCCATATACACCATAGAAAAATGGTGTTACTGGGGGAAAGAATTGAACCTTAAAGAAAATGGAAAATTGTATGATCCAATATAAGGGATTAAGTCTTCACTATTGGGTGGAAGCCATTAATTTTTCTAATCACATAGTAAATAGCACTCCCAAAAAGGCTTTGAAAATATAGCATCAGAAAAATCATGGACTATAATTAAGCCAAATGTAAACCACTTACGCGTATTTCATAGTGACACATGGGCTAACATTCATGATGAGAAAATGAAAGCATTATAGACCAAAACTGAGAAGTGCATTGTTGGATATTCTAAATATGGAAAAGTTTATAGAATTATTCAACCTCATTCCAATGAAATAATTATTAGAAGAGATGTTAAATTTGATGAAAATCTCTTGGCCTACAAACCTAATTCAACGTTTGTACCATCTTTGACCTACAAGCCATCTTTGGCATCTATGCCATATTCTCTTCCTAAATTTTATGTCAATGATCATATTCCAATTTATTATTCAAATGATGATAGTGAGGATGAAAATCCACCTCCTCCCGCTCACCTTACTCCAAATTATTCCATTGAACGTGAACCTACACCAGCACCACCGCTTCCTAAATGGGTGCATTGAACATGAGAAACAGTTAGTGATGTTGTTGATCATCCTACAAATCAATGTCATACACATTCACAGTTCCAGTAAACCTCCTCTATTTTGGCTCAAGGTTTAGAGACTCGTGATCTAGACACATTTGGAGCATAGATTATTTTAGGGGCTAAATTTCACCATTGGGCTAATTTTCCATAGTTTTTCCCCAAAAAATATTCGCCAATTTCCACTTTTTCTAAAAAAGATTCACCTAAATTCCATAGAATAAAATTATTTTACCTTAAAAATCACCAAAATTTTATAGAAACTATATAAAATTCTTATAAATTTGAATATTTTTACAAAATTATTGCCAAACATTTTACATTTTGCATATTAAGGACTAGTAAGATTAGCCCAAGTTTCTACATTTTAATATAAGTTTCCATCCTTAAAATCATCCCTGATTTGTAGAAGCTTCCACCCACCTATAATGGGACACAATAATGAATGAAGAATATCCTTCCTTAATGGAGAATGATACTTGGGATCTTGTACCTATTCTGAAAGGAAGAAAACTTGTTAGATGTAAATGGGTATATAGAACTAAGTATGCATCAAATGAAAATGTTGAAAGACATAAGGCTCGGTTAGTTTCCAAAGGATTCTCTCAAATTGAAGGAATTGACTATAATGAAACCTTTGCCCCTATCTCCAAATTTAATTTCAACCACCTTGTTCTAGCCCTTGTTGTGTCGCATAGATGGTAGGTCCACCAAATGGATGTTAAATTCACCTTCTCGCATTGGGATTTTCAAGAAGAAATATACATGGAACAACCTCCTCGATATGTTTAGAATGACTCAAGCCTTATATGTCGCCTTAAGAATTGTCTTTATGGTCTTAATATATCTCCTCAATATTGGTATGCTAAAATGGACAGCTTTCTCTTGACACTATCTTTTCTAGATGTCATTCTATCCCCAATGTCTATACCAAGAAATTAGGAATCCATCTCATCATACTAATTATTTATGTTGATGACATTATCCGCATTGGTATTGATTGAAAGAATCAAAACATTGTAAAGTAGGTCAAAAATAGAAAGCATTAGATACTTGTTGGTTTCATGGAACCATTGAGCAAAAGAGAACTCCAAGTTATCTCCCATAATATCATCAAAATCATTTGGGAAATGTTGTAGCATTGAAACAGAATCCAATGATAAGTGATGTACCTACCCATGAATATTAACTTGTAACTCTAGAGAAGATCTAGCAACCAATGCCTCTTGGATTAAATCGTCACATCCTTTAGCTTGCTTGGTGATGGGTTGTTTCTTTGTCCTTGTTTCCCTATGGGGATTAGAAAAGTAATTTTTTGTTGCATGCTCCATCTCTTCTGCCATTGACATTTGTGCATAGAGATCAGTAATTCCATATTGTACAAAATCAGAGAATTATACATTGATGATCACACTCTTTTCTAAAACAGAAATGTAATATCATATTTTATTTCATCATGTTCTAGAAGTTTTGACCACAAGGGAATTTCAAAATTATGACCCAAGATTATTTGTTACTATCAATGGATCTTTGATCAATCAAAGTTTGGAAATCTTTATGTTTGCTCTCATCACTTAGTGTTTTATCCTTGAAAGAAAGATGTGCAAGTTCTACTGCATGATAAGATAGTGGATTCTCATGTAAGTGGTCATTATCAAATAGATTCGTGTAAAGGATATAGAAATATTCAGATTCTAAAAATGATCTGATTTCCTCAATAGTAGAGTTTTCACATATTACAATGTATTCATTGTTCTCTTGATACTCAAGGTGAACAATTGATACAATTTTGAAAGAAACATCACTGGTATGTTCCCACTCTAATAAAAACAAGTTCTAGATTTCTAAAGGGAGTTCACATGTTTCAATGACAAAGTACTAGTTAGAAATCATGTATTCTCTATCCTCTTCCCTTGGTTCATAATTTTACTTGGAGAATATAGTCTCCTTGTTTTCCAATGCTACCTTATCATTCAAATCTACAGCAACCCCATAAATCGATTCTTTGTGAAATACGAGTCTGAAATCGTCCTTGAAAATAGTTCCCTCGGGTTGTGCTTTGAAATCAAATTGAAAACTACAAGAAATCTGAAGGTCGGCATGTGTGGTTTCTATGTCTCAAAAGATTTCTTTGGGATAGGAGGTAACTAAAAAATTATTGTGTATATCTAAATTAGATCATGGAGAAATAAATTCCCATGGATTAGACACCTTTTCATTTTCTAGATTATCCTCCTCATGGATAGAGCGAAGGTATGAAAACCAGTCAATAACTTCTTGGTCTAATGATTTGTCACTTTCAAGAAACCTACAATATTTCTGCATTTAAGTCTTTGAAACAAATCATCCATAGGTTCATCTATTTTCCTATAGATTCCTTCACGTTGACCACAGAGTTCTTCATAGTCATAATTCACATGAGTAATGATAAAGATTTCCATGAATTGTTTCCAACTATGGATTGATTTGGTTGGTAGTTTCTTATACTAAACCTTGGTACGTCCTTCCATTGTGATGATAAACAATCAATAGATTTCATCGTCCTGGATAATTTCAAGATTCTAACGTGTAATTTTAAATTGATTGAGATTCGTGAATGTGGAGACTTTCCCTTCACCGTCAAACTTAAAATTTGACAAAAAATCAATTGTCTTGACTAGGATTCCACCCAAGGATCTTGGAACACTCAAAGGGTGATCCCATACAGAGATATGGAGAGGATCCACGGGATAATTAAAATAATTTATTGAAATGACTCCACATGGGCAGGCTTGTCATCTAGCCCTCATCTAGTGCCAATTATATTGATGGGTTGAAATGACCTTGATCAATAGTAGGGGTTACCCCCAATGAGAAGTCCCAATTAGACTTCACACCATTTAGAGTAGGGAACCCATCTAGATTTTGGCCGAGCAACCATTACTGGTTTTGGGGTTTACAGGTTGTGTCCCGGTCCACTAATGATGGTTTCTAAGCTACAAAATGGAATGCAACTAATATAAGATGCAAATGCATGTATCCAGATGAAACTAACAATAACCAGAAAGTATACATAGAACCACACATGCTCTTTTCAATAGCCTAGGAAATAGTTCATTGAGAAGAAAGACAAGAATATGAATAAATGGCTACAAACCCATAATAGTCTAGCATTAAAACAACCTTTTACAGTATTATTTTCACAAATTCAAACAAAAATTTATGGAAATCAGATGCAATAATACAATAGATACACATAAGAATAGTCTACAGTGTGAGATACATTCTTACACAGCTCTAGTGTTGAGTAAAATAAGCAGGATAGTCCACAACATATGCAACACAGGAATCTGAGTTCTCCATAAAATAGCTTGGCTAAAATGGCTTATCCTCATGAAAGTTCCAGTAGTGGTACATGAAATATCCAAGAGCCAAAAATCCATTTTCTTGAATACAATGACTCTATTTATTAAAATTCTACTTGATTGTTTCCCTACTACTTAAAAACTTTTGTCCTTATCCTGAATAGAGTGGTGAGGAAATACTTACAACAAAAATGTTCATAAATTACAATTTCCTACATCATGTTCATTTACACCTGGAATTTTGTCCTTTAGTGCTTGCAGGCCAACATGGCTTTTGCTACTAGTTTTATGCATACAATGTAATCAATGACTTGCATATCATAGGTCTCCTTTCTTCTTTGCGTGGAAATTTCCTATTAAGAGACTTCATGCCTTATTTTAAATTTGGACTTCAGCCTCTGCCAAAGTTTGATTCTTACATAAAAGTGGTCAAAATCTGCAATAATGAGGTCTTTTGTTTCCCCTTGCAAAATATTGGTTGATTGGCATATTTCCTTTCATATTGAAATTCCTTTCAGTGGTGTTAGTTTTGCTTCAACAAATTTATGCAACCTTCCACTATTCCAACTTTGTGCTACAAATATTCATTGTTTGTTATCTAATCATTTCTCATGTGTTGGTACTTCATCATTTTCTATAGATAACATTTGTTGAGCCATTGTTGTGTACTAGTGGGTCCTCCTCATCACAATGTCTAGCATCCATGTTTTTTTGGTCCAATCCTTCATACATTATGTCTTCATATTAAAATGTATAATCCCTTGTTAGTATCAATATTTGGATTCCATTTACCAAAAAATACATGAGTTACAAATATACAAAACTTCAAATTATACTTTAAGAAAAATGCATTTAACATAAAGAATTCAATTGGCAACTTAATAAGGAGCTAAAGTCTACTTCCTTGAGCTTGATCTATGGTCCCTTTGATAATGATTTTGCAGGCAACTTCATTGAAATGATGTGTTATCAAGTTTCAAGTTTGTTGACAATGTGCTCGTTTTCAAATTTAAAAATATGGAACAAATGGAAAGGGATCACCTGAAAATTATACCAAAGAAGTTGTAGAGCTCGATGTGATATTTCCAATAGTATAAGGAGCACACAAAATGGAGTTTTGGGTCAAAATTTATGGTAAAAATGCGGCACTCAAATAATATCTATGGTGATGCAACATAGCATGTATTGCATGTAAAAAATATTGATGCAACATGGCATGTATTACGTAGAAAAAAAATAGTGCAACACAATATTGCACAAAAAATGTTGTAGGTGCAACATGGTATCTCATGTATTTATTTTAGATGTGAAATATGTCACATTGAATTATTTTGTGATGTGATAAGTGGTACACATCACTTTATGTACCCCCATTTTTTCTTATGTACATCTTAACATATTTTCATGAGCCCTTTCGCTCCACCTCAAGCAAGATTTGTTTCCATATGGGTTTTATATAGTTTGTCTCATTCGTACCACTAATCCTTGGAAAATTTGAGTTAAAAATCCCTCTCCAATGTATTGGATTAAATATTTTATGGAATGAAAAATCATGTATCGCATTGATTTTTAAGAAGGAGCGATACACTATATTGAAAATGGATCGATGTGTGCTACTACCATGTCATCGCTAGCTCAAATCATCCATCACAGTCTCTGTGATCTAGCAGCACACAGTTTCTCTAAGTGATCCGATAGTCTCCATGACAATCATCTAGTAGCTTATAGATACTACAATGCCATCCAATAGAACATGACTATGTTGATCCACAGATGTACACAACTATTTTCCAGTGGTACACAACCATTGCTAGTAGCACACAGCTATTGTCCAGTGACACACAGTCACTGCCAGTGGTACACAACCACTATAGTAGCACACAGTGATTGTCCAGAGACACACAGTCTATGCCAGTGGTACACAACCACTGCTAGTAGCACACAACTATTGTCCAATGACACATAGTCACTGCCAGTGGTACACAACCACTACAGTAGCACACAGTGATTGTCTAGAGACACACAGTCTCTTCTAGTGATACACAACCATCATAGTAGAAAAAGGTCTATCACACATGGCACTCCCATGTCGACTTCTAGAGGTTACTCCCTCTAGAAATACTAGGGTCAACTTCCCATAGTGTGAGACATCAAGGTCAACTCCCTTGATGTTTCCTCATTTGTTTCCATAAGGGACATGTCCTCATGTGCTCTCCACAAGGGACATTGGGCTATAATCCCAAAGCCACTTATCCCTCTCAAATAAGTGTCCTCATATATTAACTCAACTCAGTCACAGAGGAGTACGATCTGGAGAATGTCTTATAAAGCTACAAACATCAACACTCTCTCTCGGCGAGGGAGGCATTCTCTACCATGCCAAGTCTGTCATGGAAGTACTCAAACTTCATCTTGGTAAGAACATCAGCAACATGCTCATCTGTAGGAAGGTATTGCACCAGTACTACCTTCCTCTACACCATGTCTCGGATGTAATGGTACTTGATCTCAATGTTTTTTTATTTGTCATTAAACATTGGACTCTCTGAGAGCTTCACACATCTTTGGTTATCACAATGAATAATGATGGAATCCAGCACATGTCCAAATAAATATGCAAGGAGATTTTGAAGCCACGCTACTTCGTGGACTACCACACTCAATGCAATGTACAATGCTTATGTGGTGCTCAAAAACATAGAAGTTTGTTTCCTTCTACACTAGGAAAAAATGGCAGATCCCAAAGTGAAGCAACACCCGGAGGTGCTCTTCCTATCCACTATACTCCTTTCCCAATGAGAGTCAGTATATCCCTTCAATCTCATGTCAATATTGGAATTATATCTCAGACCATGTCCAATTGTGCCTCCAATCAAGTGTGTATGTCTCGGCTGACTCATAAACTGGCTAAATGCACTCACTGCATAGAAAATATTTGGTCGGGTGTTAACCATATACATCAATGATCCAATCATTTGTCTGTACAGGGTCGGATCAATCTCATCAGAATCTGAAAAAGACACACTTATTTTCTTCAGATTCATCAGCATTGGTGTAGCCATGGGCTTACAGTTCAACATCCCAAACTTCTTCAATATCTTAATTTTGTACTTCCCCTGACTCAGGAATATCTCATCAGTTCTTTACCACACCTCTAGTCCCAACAAGTAATTCATCATACCAAGGTCCTTCATCTCAAACTCATAGGCCAATGCATACTGCATTTCGCAATAAGGCTCTATGTACCCGTGAGGAATAAATCATCAACGTAGAGGACCAAAATTAGGGACTCACCATTAACAGTCTTGTAGTACAGGTTGGGATCAGCAACACTTTTTTTGAAGCATGTTACGAGGAAAATATCTCTATGGCAAGGGGTAAACCACAACAGACGGAAATGACTGCATAAATTAACTATAATCTCAAGTATGCTATATACACAAATATGCTAACAAGACAAGATAAGAGGCCTACCTCGTCCGGATGTTCGATGAATTCCATCATTGAGCACTTGACCCAAAGCAATATACCTGAAACTAGTCCTCAACAACCAAGCAACGCAAGCATATGGTGATAATATATAATGTTATCACATTCAATAGCATAATCCATCAACATTCATAACAAATATTCCCATGGAATAATAATTCAAATATTTGTGAGATATTAATTGGATGAGAAAAGAGTATTTCTATTAAGATATAATTAGCAAAAGTGAATGAGTAACAAAATTCTGTGTCGGCACGGTTCGCAACTAAGAAACTAAGTTCCTTCCAGCTGGGCCTCCACCACTTCAATCCTCCACCAAAGGCAAGCTCATATAAGAGAGACAATGAAGTTCTCAATTAGTAAGGGAAGAGCTTGGGGGATGAACAATGTGTCTAGACTTAAAGGACAAATGGATGCAGACTCAATGTGAAGTGAATAATTTCTCCAGATTAACTTTGCTCTCAAAGTTGAAGTCTCTCTCCTCTTTTCCATAGCTCAGATTTGGCCCATTTATAGCCTTCAAGTGGAACTGAAGGGTCGAGTTGGAACATTTCTAGTATATGGAAGGCCAAGGATCATTGATCTCATGACATGACATGGAAACCAGACACCATTTTTCAATTTTGTGCACATCTCCCTATGTACGCGGGTTGTAGTGGTGCAACCTGTGTACACACATGCTGTAATATAGGTAGGACCGTATATGTGGAAAAAATATGTTTTTAGCTCTGGGATTTACAAAAAGGGACTTCAAGTCTGCATAGGGGAATGGAAAAAGGCTCTTTATGCAAGATTGCATGGGGTGATGCAAATCTTGCTATAACAAATCCCAAACTCATCAGGTATCCATCAATCCTCACATATCAAGCTCAAGGTGCATGTTTGAGTCCATACAAGGCCTTCTTCAACTTGCACACATGAGACTCCTTCTCATGTATCACGAAATCATTTTCTTACTCGATGTATACTTCTTCCTCAATCTCTCCATTGATAAAGGTTGTCTTCACATCCATCTGATGTGGTCTCCAACCCATGGATGTTGCAAGGGTAATAATCGTCTGGATAGAAGTGTATCGAGCAAAAGGAGAAAATGTCTCCTCATAGTTTGTTCCCTCCACCTGAGAGAATCCTCTAGCAACAAATCTTGTTTTGTGATTCTCAATGCTTCTTTCATCTGTGTATTTTATCTTATAGATCCACTTAGAAGTCACTACAGACTTTCCCTCAGGTCTTGGAACAATATCCCACACATCATTCTTCGTGATGGACTAATACTCCTCCATCATGGCATCTCTCCATACTGGTTGACTAGATGCCTCCTCATAAAAGGAAGGCTCGGAATCAATGATGTGGCTCATAACTACAGCATAGCATGAATATATTTGAGGTATCTTTCTCTCTCATAAGGTACCATGAGGAGTTGCATGTCCTTCTACCTCCTATAGAATCTAATGAGCCCATGCAGGTCTCTTCCGACCTACTGCAATATTTTTGGGAATATCAATTGGAGCTATATGATCAACTGGATCAATTGGATCAATAACATAAACTGTCTCCCTCTGAACTGTTGGAGGGTGAGGGGGAGAAGGCACCATCTCTTCATGCCTCTTACTATCAATCTCCATGTGAGATCCTCTAGATCTTCTGAAGGATACCTCCTCCTCAAAGTTAACATCTATGCTAACCTCAATCTGTCTCTGACCATGGATGTAGATCTGGTATGCCTTCGAAGACTCACTATACCCCACATATGTACCCTTTATGTTTGAAGGGTCTAGCTTGGTCCTTTTCTCCTTGGGTACATGAATGTATACTCGATACCCAAATATCATGAAGTGTCCAACCTCAGGATTCACTCATGAACTGTGTCCATACTAGACATCTTGTGGTTCCCTCATGGAACACATGTCTAAGGCATATCCAGGTTCCCTCATGGAACCAATGTCTTCTCTAGGACACATCAAGGTTCCCTCATGGAACCAATGTCCCCCAAGACATATCGAGGTTTTCCTCATGAAACCAATGTCTTGGTTCCTTCATCTGACCATCTGAGGCACGTCGGTATGAAGTTTTGTGGTCCCTTGACAAAGTTTTGAGGATTCTTGGTTATGTTTGACCTGATTTTGGGACTTCGACAGGTTGTCGAAGGTGAAGCGCAAGGCGAAGCAGAGATCGCGGGATCTCAGCCCCTTTTAGGGCCCTTTTTGGGATTTCAGATTATGTAATGGGTATGGGAATGTCGACCCATGGGTTCACCCATGCTTAGGCCTATTTTGTATGTATAAATATATGCTAAGGTGATGTTGTGAGCAAAAATGGCTGAGTGCTAGAGTTGGATCTGTGTGATCAAGAGTTGTAAGTGCTTTGGTGCATACTATGTGAGACTTGCATAGCTAAGTGAAAGTCATTGTAAGATATTGTAGAAGGTTGTGTGCTTAGATCTACTCAGGGAAGGAGGATCTAGAGAGCTACGCAGATCTCATTTCCTCTGTGGAGTAGGGTTTTTGAGGCTCTATACATGTAACCTATTGAAGAAGCTAATAAAGAAGACAAAGAGTTAGTGGACGTAGCCCCAAGTTGGGGGTGAACCACGTACATGTTGTGTTGCTCTTCTCTGTGCAATGTGTTGATGTGCTTATATGTTAATGTGCTTAGTGTTGAATTTGTTAAGATCTGATCTGTTTTTTCATGCTAAGTGTTGTTAGATGCTAGATCTAGTCGAATACTATGATGCTCTGTAATTAGGGTCTAACTGCGTTGTAACTAAGAACTGAATATCGATGAATGTTAACTGTTGAGTGCCTTGATTAGAATCAAAAATATGTGTCCCAACTAAGGTTGCAGACACTGGAGTCCTACAACCACCCCTGCCTCTACCTCGGGTGAGACTTCATCTGCTTCGAAGGTGTTTCCGAAAGGACCGGTAGTTAAGGTTTTGTTGGTGCGTTGTTGTAGCGTTGAACCCTGGGTCTGCCCATGTGCCAACAAATGGTTCCATTGTCGGGACCTAAAACTATGATTGTTGGGAACTGAGGAAAAAGAATCTTTGTGCAAAGACCTAACCTGAAATTTTGAAAGCTCTGTGCATAGATCTGTCGCTCTAGTCTGTAGTATTCTACTTGATTTGTGAAGCTCTATGCTAAAGAAAGGAGTCTGATCTGAAGAAAAGAGGTAAGATCTGAACGCTTTGTGCTCTAATAAAGGTAAGAATAGTGAAAAGTTTTAATATCTGGAAGCTTTGTGCTTTGCTGAAGATAAGATTAGTGGAAATTTTTGTTTCTAAAGCATGGATCTAGGTATGTTTGATAAGATTTATTCTATCTTGAAAACTAGGGCATTGATAGAAGAAAGAAGATTTGATATGAGTAGATCTGATACGAATAGTGAAAGATATGGTATACCTATGCATAGAGAGAATGTTTGGACTAACAAATGGATGTAGGATCCTAGAAAGAATTTTTTGCAGGTTAGCTACCATGATCCTAGTGCACAGTACTGGAAAGGTTGGGGATCATTTAAGAGAAAGAGAGGATTAACCCTTTGTTATAGTTGCAGAAGACTGGGACATCTGGCTAAGGAATGCCCTGGTATAAGACCTAGTTGCCTCTATTGTAAAGCTCTGGACCATGAAGTATTGGATTTCCCTAGAATGATTGCTAAGGTTGAAAGAATGAATATGAACTGAGAAAACCCTAAGGCAGATCCAGAAATTGAGATTATGACAAAACCCTAGAAAGAATCAGAAAACGTATTGCTACAAATGAAAGAAACCCTAAATGATCACTGACATGTCAGTTTATCAGAGGTCCTTAAAGAAAAAGAGTACATTGAAGCAAGAATAGGAGACTCTGACATTGATTGTGTTCTGGATGAGGAAACACAGGTGAATATCATGACCGAAAGAACTTGGAAACTTTTAAGGGAACCTGTTATGATTCCTTCATTGGGAGGAATAGGATTATTCAGAGGAAAGTTGATAACCCTATGTGGAATACTTACCAGGATATCTATGAATTCTCATGGAACTTCGACGGAGGAAGAATTTGAAGTTGTTAAATTTATTGAGAACAACGCTCCATTTGCTATGTTATTAGGAAAACCTTGGATTAAAGGAGATCAAGCTAGAAGAAAAGAAGAGGAAATATTAGAGCAGAAGAAGCAAGAGTTAAAATATTTCATGACTAGGAGGATTGCACAGTTGATTGAAGAACAGGACAACTAGGCAAAGCTATTTCAAACCAAATATTTGGATGTCAAAGTTGGAAGAACATTAGAAGACCCACAAAAGACTGAAGTACCTATTCCAGGTGCATATGAAGTATTACCCTTGATTTATAGGAAGGAACCTCAATAGCGCAAAGTTACTCTGCCGAAAGAAGATAAGAATCAGAATGGAAAAAGGAATTTTGAGATGATGCTCACTGGAAAGAAGGTTAGAAAACTATGTAAGAAGAGAGCTAAGATTGAAAAGTTACAGAAGGTTCCCAAGGGAACCTTATAGAAGGAAAATTTGCAAAATTGGAGCTTCATCGGAATATCATAACAACGTCACATGGCACTTCGCCATGGCGAAGCAATATAGTCGTTGGAACAGTATAATTGTTCGACCGACGGCCTAAATCGGTAGAAAGGAATTTATGGTTAGAAATTTCACCACCAAACCATTGGGGCCGCACCACAATGGACAGAACTGATTTAATAAAGGCTTCTCTCTCGTTACAAGAGATATGTTGTCGAGTTATCTATTTATCCCATCGTGCCATGCAACAACAACACTTTTTCCAATCATGACTATCAGAGCTCGCAGCATAGTTGATTTCGCATAGTGACCACTGTGTTAGTTCCATCTATCATGTTGCATTGAACAGTTACTCTTCGAACCTGAGACATTCAAGCACGAGTGTGCATGTCAGACAAACTTAGCGTTGTAGAGAAAATTGTCGAAGAAGTTCTTATTGACCCAATGACTAAAAGGGTAATGTCTAGAAGAGTGATGTCTACAAATATTCAAGCATCATGGATGAGAGGACTGCAAGCCTCTTCATCGACTGCTCGCGGAGCCGGATCAACCCGACCATCAGCAGAAAAGAGAACCAAACACAAAGATGACCTAGCAAATGTGAACATGATCCCATCCATATTGCCCGATTACATCCCACCTTTGGCCGAGGTAGTGAGTCAAGATAGCGTACCAAGAGAATTCAAGTACACCATGGTTACTACGTACCTCTCGAAGGGGATACGCGCAGTTCGCGCACAGCAGGATAAGATCACAGCATTGAAGTTCAGTGACTTCAACCTTGGAGATCGCAAAAACTACAGTATGCTTGACCCGTATAAATACCTGACCCGGACAAAGGGGAAGAACTCAAATATAATCCCTCAGACGTGGATGATGAAACTCGCGTAGTCCACTTTGTTAAACATCATGAAAATCCCACACTTCAGACGGCACGAGGAAGTCAATATATGTGTCAAGTTATTACTTTCATGTTACCATGGCGGCTACTTATGGTTAGACCATTGTATCACAGTCGACCCGACATTGATCCATAGGATCACAGGCTTGAGTATGCAAGGACCCGACCCGCGGGATTTTTATCCAAGAAAATCTACAGATCGAGCACTAGCACAGAAGATCAAGGATACATATGGCAATGTTGAAAAGGAAACGCGAGGCTACAAGGTAGCCTCCATCCATAATGGAGCAATGTGTCTTGCCTATCAATTAATTGCAGGAAAGTTAGTAAGGAAGAAGAGACCTATGTAGGTCACATGCTTTGTTGTTGACCTCGCGGGAAACTGCGTAGAAGGTTTACAGATGAACTGGGTGAAGTACCTGGTGAATCAACTAGAGCTAGACTATCACAAAGCATAAGATAAGGGCTATGAGTTCCACTTCAGTTGGTTCTTGATCCTTATCACCTTTGTTTCCTGGGATATACCGGAAGGTGTGACCTTCCCAGATATTGAACCGTTCGAGCCACTTGCTACGAAGTTCACTACCCTTTGGTACTCGAGTGATATGAATAAACAGTGGCAGTCGAACCTCACATGACTCTGAACACCTTATAGAGATTCTGATCTCTGATGAAGTTTTGCACAGATCAGCACTTCATCTACCTTATAGCATGAGTCGATGAACATAAGGAGCAGTTGCAGTCACACTACAAGCTCACGGAAGAGGATCTTGAGGAGATCACTAAGGACTAGTCGGTAGACCTCCTTATTCCAGCAGACCCTGCAGAGATGTCCTGACCCTGACAGCCCAAAAACCTCACATGATACACTCAGACCCAGCAAAATGAAGAAGACCAAAGAGGTCCAAGACCTAAGCAGTGCCTCAAGAAAGACTGCTTCGGTATCACCTGACCGAGGGGGTGAGGAGGAAGAAATAAATGGCACGGGAGTTGAACAGAAGCAAGGTGAAGTAACACCACCAAGAGATGAGACCGATCCCCTGAAGAAGAGGAAGGTTTCTCCCCTGAAACCCTCTTCCCGGAAGAAATCGAGAGCCACCATGACCAAGATGAATACTGTGCTTACTACTAATGACTTTGACTTCATCATAGCAGCCCTCAATGACGCTTCGCTGGAAATCGTGGAGAAAAAAGAAGCTAAGCAGGAGAAAATGTATGACAGACTTAAGTTCGAGTTCTAAGGGGTACAATAGGCCCTTCAGTCCAGCCGTACGGTTTCCATTACACCCCTGTCATTAGGAGAACCAGAGTTGGGGGATGAGCCATCCCAACTCCGTCGATTAGCTGATGCGATCGAAGCTCGTCTTCATCATGCACAAGAAGAATCAAAACAAGCTACCCAGACCTTGAAGCAAGTACAAGGTGACATTGTATAACAACGCATAATTGCAGAACAGGAGAAGGTTTCTCTCTGGGACAAGTTTGAAGCGGAGAAAGCACAGATGCAGCAAGAGAAAGAACAGTTGCTCGCAAAGCAGCTCGAAGTAAAAGAAGCAGTAAACAGAGCCCTCCGCTCTGTGATAGGCTTAGAACTACAGGCTAAAGACCAAGTCACACATCAAGTAGAGCAGCTCGCAGAAGCTGTCCAGTAGCTACAGCAACGGATAACAGATGTAGAGCTCCTCACCGTAGTTGACACCCCGCAGGATGTAAGGGACCAAAGGGAAGCAACTGCTCGAAGCGCAGTTGAAAGAATAAAATTCCTTTCCCTAGAATACAAGAAACTGAGTGATCGCAGCGCCCAAACGTATGAACAACTCACTGAGGATCCAGAATTGAAGGCACTGGAGTCACATCTCCAAGAAGCGAAGTATCAAGAAGAGGCAATACATGCGTAGTTGAAGCCCCTGTCAGTTGTGGAAAGAATGAAGCGATCCCAAGAGCAGTGCACTGCCCAGCAGTAGGTCCATACTATTCAGAGAAGAGTTATGGAAGTAACTCAGAGGCTCCAACCTGTACAGGACAAGGCTTACCAACTATTCACAGAAATCAAAGGCAAGGAGCGGAACTGGAGCAAGTTGTCACTGCAGTTGAACAGTTCCTTGAAGGACCTGTCAACGAAGCAGTCATACAAGAGTTCACTGAAAAGGAGGTCGCATCGCAGTAACAAGTCAAAGCAGCTCGAGCCAAGCTTGAGGATTTTGAATCAAAACTAGTCAGATCAGAGTGACTCGGGATGAGTCACAGGTGAGTGTTAGGGTCTTGTTGGCCCTTGACCAAGTTTTGAGGATTCTTGGTCATGTTTGACCTGATTTTGGGACTTCAACAGGCTGTCGAAGGTGGAGCGCAAGGTGAAGCAGAGATCACGGGAGCTTGGCCCCTTTTAGGGCCCTTTTTTGGATTTGGGATTATGTAACTGGTATGGGAATGTCGTCCCATGGGTTCACCCATGCTTAGGCCTATTTTGTATGTATAAATAGATGTTAAGGCGATGTAGTGAGAACGAATGGCTAAGTGCTAGAGTTGGATTTGTGTGATCAAGAGTTGTAAGTGATTTGGTGCATACTATGTGAGACTTGCAGAGCTAAGTGAAATTCATTGTAAGAGACTGTAGAAGGTTGTGTGCTTAGATCTACTCAAGGAAGGAGAATCTAGCGAGCTGCGTAGATATATTTTCCTCTGCGGAGTAGGGTTTTTGAGGCTTTGTGCATGCAACCTATTGAATAAGCTAATAAAGAAGACAAAGAATTGGTGGACATAGCCCCAGGTTGGGGGTGAACCACGTACATGATGTGTTGCTCTGCTTTGTGCAATGTGTTGATATGCTTATATGTTAATGTGCTTAGTGTTGAATCTGTTAAGATCTGATCTGTTTCGTCATGCTAAGTGTTGTTAGATGCTAGATCTGATCGAATACTGTGATTCTCTATAATTAGGGTATAATTGCGTTGTAACTAAGAACTGAATATCGATGAATGTTAATTGTTGAGTGCCTTGATTAGAATCACAGATCTGTGTCCCAGATAAGGTTACAGACACTGGAGTCCTACAACCACCCCTGCCTCTACCTCGGGTTAGACTTCATCTGCTTCGCAGGTGTTTCCGAAAGGGCCGATAGTTAGGGTTTTGTTGGTGCATTTTTGTAGCATTGAACCCTGGGTCTGCCCCTGTGCCAACAAGTCCACATTCCCTCCTACTAGTCCACACAGGACCCTTTAGAGATAACGTCTCATGATGTTGCCTCAAACATTACTCATAACTCTCCTAGACATCGTCGGCCCAAAGAATATGTGTTCCACCATCGCTCTTGCAATCCCATGCTTCGGTAGTCCATATTCAAGGGAATTGAAAATGGTGCACGGCTCTTCCAGAGTCTAGATAGTGACAGAATCTCTCTAAAAATTTGGCAGCTCTCTCAGCAACATGCGGACCCAGAGTGAGCCTAATCTCAGAGAGAGTCAGTTGGCTCAAAGGGAGAGCCACAGGGGGAGTTTCCCCTCGATTCAGGTGGGAGAGAGACATCTCCAAGGACTTATAGACAAGTGCCATGAGTCTAAGGTGAAGTTTGTATACTTCATAGACAAACTTGGCATGATGCAGAATGCCTCCCTCATTGAGAGGGAGTGTTGATGTTTGGACAACATCGGGAAGACATTCTCCTAGATTAATAATTAATAATATAATTATTGATTATCAAATAATATATAATAAGTAATAATAATAATAAATAGTTATTTATTATCCAAGCGACGCATCCCTTCATGGATGGTCACCATATGTTCTCTATATATGGAACACTCGTCATTGTAATAATACATCTATCTTATCTCATCTCATATAGAAAAATCAACAAACATAATCCAAACTCCACGTGTTCAATAGTTAATATAGTCAAAATAATCAACATAGTCAATAATTAACGCAATCAACACAATCAACATAGTCAACATATTCATTATATTTTTACTATGATTACACCAAGAGAAGTGAGACTTGTTGATGAAATGTGCAACGTAATGTAACATTAATAAAATAAAAGTTGAGGTCCATAATATAAAGTGAAAAAATAAAATTCTACAATAATAATAATAATACAATTATATAAATATAAAAGCATTTGTTAATATAATAATAGAATAATCAAGCATTGAAATGTCTTAACCCCAATCTTTTAAGCACAAAGAAGTTTGAGGCCTAGTTTCTTTTTTACACCTCTTGGTGTTTAATAGATCGGAGGATAATATGGATCTATGATGGTAAATAGTTAGCATAGTCAACATAATTAACACATTCAACATTCAATATTAGTTAACATAAGTAAACTACTTCAATAACCAAAATAATCATTTCTATCATATTCAATGTAAGTCAACATAGTCTACTCCCTCAAAAGTTTACATATTTGACATGATCATCATAGTTAACATATTCATTGTACATAAGTGAACATCTTCATCATATTTAACTTAAGTCAACTCCTTCAATGTGAATCAACAATTTGAATATAAATCAATTCCTTCAATAATCAACATAGTTAACAATCAACTTAGCTAATGTAATTCAACTCCAACAGTCAACATAGTTAACACAATACTCATAGTAAACATTGTTAACTATTCCAACATATTTAACGTGCTCAACATACTCAACGAATTAAATATAAAGAAACTCCTTCAATAGTCAACATATTCAACATAGTCAATGTAAGTAAACTCCATCAACACTCAACATAGTCGGCACCTTAAATTTTCAACATAGTCAATAGTTAAATAACCAATATAATCAACATATTCAACATAATCAATGGTTAACCTAGTCAATAATAAGCATAGCCAACTCATTTGAAAATCATCACAGTCAATATTATAATCAACATAATTGACAGTCAACATAAGTCAAGTACTCTTTCAACAGTAAAAATAGTCCTCTATCGACATCATGAGCATATTCAAAGTAAGCCCAACTCCTTTAATAATCAACAAAATCAACTCCTTTAATAGTGAGCATAGTCAACTCCTTCAACAATGAACATAATCAACATTGCAAACATATTAATGTAACTCAACATAAGTCAACATCTTCATCACCTTCAATATTTTAATTCAATGCATTCAATCAACGCCTTCAATATTTTAATTCAATGCATTCAATCAACGCCTTCAACATAAGTAAACTCCTTAACCAAGTATAATTAACTCCTTCAATAAAAAATATAGTCAACATATTCAACATTATCAACAATATTAGTCATGGTCAACCATAGTTAACTCAACCATAATTATAGTTTACCATGGTCGTCGTCGTCATCATCATTAATATTGCTATAATATTTTTATTTACATCTATCAACCCTTATTTTATAGCCCCTACATGGGATGTCAACTAACATAACCACGTAAAATATGTCTAATATATGTCATTCAACATATACCAAGCACCTTTTTTATGCACAAGCACATAAAATAACAAAAAGGTGAATGATATATGTCGATTGACATATATCAAACACATTTTATGTAGTTGCTCTAGTCAACATAATAAGTCTAGTCATTATGCTCCATTTTTTCATTTAGAAAACATTGGAAGCAGTAAAGAAAAATCAAACACTAAAGATTTTTGAGCTAACAACACCAAAATCAAGTAAATAAACATTTCAAGAGAATCATGTAATTAAAGTCATTTAGACAATGTCAAGTCCACTCGACCAACTTCAACACATAGAGAACTAACAAGAGAGATAGACACTTGACTCTACCATTATGAATTGGAATTTAAGATTGATTAATTCCCAAGTACTTTTTGCCATGTGAAATGTTACAATAGTTGATTCTTCTCAACTTGTTTCTATTCCATATCAATGCAACTGTCTCACATTTTTATCACACCAATTTTGTCCACATGTGACACTCAAGTGATTGACGCTGAAAACATCTCAAATCATCACTAACTCCACCTAGATTCACTCAAAACTATGTATAAAGGATAAATATGTCATGGAGGATTGAAGTCGACCTTCAAAGTAGACCAAATGGAGAATTGTGCTCTCAATTTAAATGTTGCAAGACTATCTGAGAAATCCTTCAATAAATGTGTCGTTCTTGTTACACCAAGAACACATTAATTTCCACAACCCATTGATTGACATGGTCACTTCATCCATATTTTTGATCAATTTTGCCCCATACCTATTGAATCTCTTCTCTAAAGGAGGATTACTTGGCCATCCCTTTCCCATAACTGGATAGAATGCAAGCATAAGGACCAAGATTTGGCTTAAAGTTGTGTTTCCTCATCCAGGAAACTCTATAAATGAAGGAATCCTCGATCCATTTTCAGAATTTTTTTTGTGCTAAGGTTATGCTGCAAACATTGTGACAAAGATTGAGAAGTCTCTTGACTCCACCCACCTTTCTTGAGTTTCCTTAACCTCATATTGTCCTTTTTTCCCTCCATAATGTCCATTGCATAAGGGAAAGTGTTATCCATTTGTTTCCAGCTAAGAGAGCCTATTGGAGGAAGCAAGGAACCCTCCCATAGGGAAATCTTGGAGACTACATTTGCAAAACTCCCCTCAACTAATATAATTCATGTTTTGATTGCCTTTCCATTGGATTAATACAAAGAACTTCTTCTCTTTCCCCCCAAAAAATATTGTTTATGCATTTGAATTCTTGTTTGAATAGATAATTAGTTAGTATGCATGCTTAGGGGATAAATTTAATAGCTTTTATTTATTGTTCACTCAAATATTTGTTTGCCTTGGTCCAACAACCAACTAAGAAATAGCTTTGTACACACACATACAAAAAATCCTAAAATCACACATTGAGACAAGAAAGGAAATTTTCTTAGAAATACCATGAAAACTAAAGTTGATTATGGAGGAATGAAATACGAAAAATGGATTAATTAATCACTCCTTAACAAGTAATCTTGACAAAATTAAAGACACCATTTTAGAGATTAGAAGATGTTCTCCTAGCAAATGAATCATTCAAGACTACTATTCAAATTTCATTGACTATATATTCTTTGGTATAAAGGCTTGATGATGTGTCTATCTAGACAAAAAAAAAATCTTGTGATAGTTTAAATGTTAAGAAACATATAATTGAGTACCTTTATGAAAGAAAGGATTGGTGTTGTCTTTTAGTAGAGCACATAACTTTCATATTGTACACTTAGCCTATTTTTTGTAATAAGAAAAGAAAGATGGAAATTAAAAATGTATGTATAGAATACACTTATAGGCATTAAGGTTGAACATAATGAAGCATAAATAGTAATGTTGGCAATTATACTGAAAATTCACTAGAAAGAGCTAGATGGGCATAAAAGTTGTGATAAAGAGTGATACTTATCAAGTTGAATCTTGGTGAACAAGATAAAGTATGGAAAGAAATAATGTATGTTGAGTGCCTTGTAGTCAAAAGACATCATCTAGTATCATAATTCATTCAAAGTAATGGTATTGTCGACAAAGATGTTTTCATGACTTCCTTTATGATAGTTGATAGTCCAAGCACAAAGTTAAAGAGCTTGCATTCATGGTAAATATATTTAGATACCATGAAGTCCAATGCCCAAAGTGTTTATTAGGATTGTACACATAATCCACTAAGCATTACAATACTTGCACAACACCATCAATAAACACTTTAGCTCCTACCATCATAAGAATTTATCGACACAACAACTTGCAACATTGTGACTCCTCAACTTGCTCCCATTGCACAAGTTGAGGAGAATGATGAGATACTTCAATCATTTCCTATTGGAATTTTGGAAGACATTGAAACTTTTTGAACTTATTATAATTTTGGATTTTAATATTTATTTCCTATCACTTTGAGGATAAAACATGCATCTTTATTAACGTTGGGGGAGATGTTGTAGAGTAAGATAAAGACTAATTATGACAAAATAACGTTGGGGGAGATGTCCTAGAGTAAGATAAAGACTAAGTATAAGAAATCTAGATTATGTATAACTTTTGATATGAAATATTTTATACATTATGTCAAATAGATTACATAATGTTATTTTAGATGAAGGTTAGTTTACAATTACTGGCTAAATGACTTTACAACTACTAGCTAAATGAATTGATAAATAGTAAGACAATACAATAAATCAATCCTTGTGCTCTATTTTTTCATTTAGGAAACATTGGAAGCATTAAAGAGAAATCAAACCCTCTTCTTGTGACATTTCCATCAAATTTAAATAATTTGAAGCCAACATACCAAAAGCAAGTAAAGAGACTTCTTGAGAAAAGAATGCAATT
>ML866106.1:0-14779 GCA_009831015.1 Picea engelmannii | reverse complement strand
CTTGTCTTGATTTCTTCCATTGGATTATTTTGTCTTTCGTCATCTTCTTTCACCTACACATGTAATCTTCTTCATGCAACTGAAATTACTTGCATAAAAATATGTTTTGTTGTTGGTTGTGCAATGTTAAACAAGGAAACCCGTGGCAATAGATTGGAAAAATTAATTGATGCGCTATTTTCATGATTTTACATCACTTAAAATTAACTTGACACGTGACTTTGACTCACTTAACTTGAATATTTGAATAATTTACTCAAATTTTTCACTCTCAACTTTTCCTTTCACTTTAACTTCAACTTGATCATGACTTTAACTTGCCTTTGACATTGGCTTGATTGGACTCTTTACATCAATAGATTTAGTCTTGACTTTGACTCTACATCAACTTGCAAAAGAAATTTACTACATAATTACTTCAGGAAATTTCAAGACTTCATTACATACACAAGATCTTTGGACTAAATAGGAACCCTTCTCGCTATCTTCGACTTGGTTACCAATTACAAATTCAATATTGTGTTTTTGTTGTCATTTGTTTTCAAGTTGGTGTGGGCTCTTATAATGAGATATCAAAAATATCAATAAACTACAACATACCAAAATTTAGATTTAAGACTTGGCAGTAAAAACATTCAAACATATATCAAGAAAGGCACATTGGGAATTTACACTCAGGAAACCCCAAATGGGAAATTATATCCAATAATTCCAATCATTCCAATCATGTGTGCATTTATGTTGTACAATAGGTCACTTTTATATGGAATAGGTGACCATATATATACACATAGACATTATGTGTAGTCTACTTCATATAATTTATACATTATTAATCACTAGTAAGATTTAATCCTTCAACATGACTTATCATTGATATTTTATCATATATTCTACTTATTTCCTAATTGAATTCGATAATTAGATGATTCTAGGCCCCTTGAAATTAAACAACATACCTCTTGTTTCGCATAATTTTAGACCTTTTAGTTCTTAAAGGATTATATCCCTTCGGTGAATTTAGTAACATAATTATAACTATAGCAAGAGAATTCAAACAACCAACTAATGAAAAGATGTGCAACAAATAAGAAAAGAAACTTGAATCAGGGGAAGTCAATGTAATAGATTTATGTGTGTCTTTTAAAGTTTCCATAATCCAATGTGAACATCATGTATGCCTCCTAATTTATTGAACTATGATGCTACAAGGTTATTGAGATGTAGGGGAAAGAAATCTCTCTTAGATTAAGGGAAGTCAATGTAAATATTTATGTGTGTCTTCGAAAGTTTCCATGCTCCAATGCATAACATCTCCTTTATTCAAATATGATGCTATAATTTTGTTGAGACGTGGAGGAAGGAAACCTCTCTTCTATAGTTGACTTTGTAGGGAGAAAGAGGGATCCTAATCAAAGTATATATGTTTCAAGCGGCGAAGACATTGTAATGCTCAACTTGATTGTAATGCTCAACTTGACTCAAATAGATATTGCTTCTTGAGGGAGTCTAGAGATGAAGTAAATGGGTATGCTTCACTCCCCAACTCATAATGTGCACTTTTGATGCTTAGTTCAAGGTTAAATCATATGTAGATAATACACTATGAATGTGGTATTGGTTTTCCAAACTCCTCTTTGTTCACTTGCATTCTTTCATGGATGCCTCCAATGATTATCTTCCATGTTAAATGATGAAAGGAAGCCAAAAGAGAAAGAAAATATGTGCTTTACAATAAGAATTTGATTTTTAAAGCATGGAATTACATTTATCTGTACACTTCACACAATCTCACCCTAATTCATTGATACAAAAAGGTTTTTCAATAAAAAAAAACAAAATGGCTTGCTAACAAATGGCATATGATAAGGGACATACTCTCAAGTTAATTGGAATATGTGTGCTAAATCAATTGAGAATCAAAGGTAATTTGAATTGATAAATGGTTCACATGATTGATCCTTTTGGCCCCCTCCCTGGGAAATTCAATGGTAATGTGGAATGTGAAGGGAAAGATCTTAGAAACAATCAAGGGATTCCATAGGGATGCAAAATTCACCCTTCCATATTTTTCCCTCTACATCACTAGTCTATGACTTGGTGATATGGGAGGTAGGAAGAAAAGAAAATGCTTCTATAGGGGTGCAAATCCTACCCTACCAGTACCTCACTTTGAAAATGAAGAAGCGTTATAGAAGATCACACCATTTGATTTGAGTTATTATATCATTTCCCATATCGTATTTTTGTTATTCATGTAGGGTTGTGAAGCCCCTCACTCAAGTTTGTATGCTTTCAACCACATGTCAATGAGCTTGAAAAAAATGTCATGGAGGAAAAAGACCAAAGACTTGGGGAACTTGCATAACACAAATCCATCCATCTCAAGCATGATTAATGGGTTCCTAGATACATGGAGGATGTCAAGCCTTCCAGTGTCATCGAAAAAAAAAATTACACAATAAACCCTTTGACCTTGGAAACACCTTAGCACCCAAAACAATGAAGTTTCCAATCACAAATAAATATCATGTAGATCATGCAAAAACCATGCATACCATGTCAATTCCATGAAGGTAGAGTAGTTACACTTTGCATGACTAAATATTTTGTCATTGCTTGGTCTTCCAAAGGAAGAAACATAAGGGTGGTGAATACAAATAGAGGAGCATACAAGGAATTGGGGGTTGAACGGTTTGGCTTTTTGGGGTTCATTCACCCACTTGTTAGTTCAATTGAATTGAAGCCTCGATATCTCCAATAGGTATTAATTACTAAGAGGATGGAATTTGAGAGACCAACACTAATAGTAGTTCCAAAGAGTGTCAAGACTAGTTGTGGAGAATTTTGTTGTAGAGTAGAGAAAGATTTCAGAGTCATTTCCACAGGAGAAAAAGCTCTTTGTTATCAAGATTGTATAGAAAACAAAATGAAACATACATAGGAATATAATAGAGAACAAATTCATACAATGAAAAGCCAACTTCTATTAATGAATAAAATAGAGGAATATTGTACAACAAAAATTGGCTAGAATGGTGTAGATTATCTTTGAAGATAGAGAGATGTCCGCTATTCTCATTCGCAAAAAAATAATACAAGAGGTCTAAAGGATGGAATTTTAACATAAATAAATAACCCTAAATTTCCAAAACCCTAAACCTAGGAGGCAAAGCACCAAAAGGAGTTTTTGAAACATCAAAAGCTATTTTTGGGCGTTAGTTTCTACATCAATTTTTCGAGAGCGTAACTTTTGCATAAAATCTTTGTTTGGCATCGATAGTAGCTCATTGGAATCTCTAACTGAGGAATACAATAATTAAACCTATCCTGGATTTACGAAAGGTAAATCTCAGCGCTCATCCCTTCTCAAAAAATATCGTTTAGGACCTTAAAATGGCCCCTAGAAGTTTAGAACCCAAAAAATCCCCAAAAAACATAACAAGACTACCAATATAGAGAACCGTGTTGATTCAGTGGAAGAGGTGGTTGGCCACCGATATCCACTTGGATCAATCCTCCCCCTTAGGAAACAATGGTCCCCATTGCGTCAAGTTCCCACAATAGATGGGAAAAGTTTTGCTAAATATGAATCCATGTGAGCCATTTCCCTTGTTGAAGAAGTTGTCCTACTTTAACAACCTTATAGAGTTGTATGTTCTATTGGTGGGTGCCTTTCATCTTGGTTTCCATGATCCAATCCACTATATCCTTCTCAATCCAATCATGATTGATTTTTGTAGGAGCCAATTTCTCAACCACCTTTGAATTATCCACCAAAGGTGGGAAATATGGTCGAAGTAACTCCATATTAAATACTCAGACGGTGTAATCCAAGGAAAGGAGGAATGCTCAATTCAAAATAATTTTCACCCATAGCCTTTGTGATGGTGTAAGGCCCATATCTAAGTGGTTTGAGATTCTTGTGGGGTCTCATGAGGTGCTCTTTCTGTAAATGAAACTAAACCTTTTCACCAACCTAAAACTTGTGTGGAACTCGATGCTAGTCATGTCACTGATCGTACTTGGAATTGGCCTTATGTAATACATCATGAACCTATTATTGGAGGTGTTGGATCCATTCAACAAATTTGGATGCTCTATTTGCCTCAGTTTAAGCATGGGAGGACTTTGTCGATGAATATGGAATGGGAAGATCTACATCAATGGGGGGCAATGGATAGAACCCCAAGCATACCTGAAAATATATGTGGCCAATATAGTTGTGTAGGGATATGTTATATCTATGTTGAACATATGTAAGAATCTCATCCCATGTACGTGGATGCTTGGAATTATACATGCATAGGATATGAACAATCATCTTGTTGACCACTTCTATTTTCCCACATGTTTGGGGGTGAAAGGTAGACAATTTGGTTAAATTGGTGTCCGTCAGAGACCATAGGCTAGACTAGAAGGTATTATGGAACTTGTTGTCCCTATCTGAAATAATGGTTCATAGTAGCCCAAAATGAACCCAAACATGCTCAAATAAGATCCTAGCAGTGGCCTTGACTGACATACTCTTTTTACATGGTACCAAAATGTCCATCTTAGAAACCCAATCGATGACCATAAAGACACAATCGTGACCATGTTAGGTGGAGGGAAAACATGTCATGTAATCCACTGAGATTGGCTGCCAAGGCTTGTCTTAGATTGGGGGAGGAGTGTACAACCCTTGTTTCTTGATGGATGGTTTAGCAATGGCATTGGAACTGCATGACCAAATATAATGGTTGATGTACTATTGAAGCTTTGGCCACTAGAGATACTTCTGAAATGTTGCTATTGTCTTTTACACACCAAAGTGCCCTGCCACCTGATTGTAATGTGCCTCCCAAATCATCTTTGCACGCTCACTTGAAGGAACGCAACGATGGCCCATATGATACAAGAGCACATCCTGGTGGTGGAAGTCCAGGACTTGTTTTCCTACACTCAATGTCTGATAAGTAGCAGTGAATTCAGAGTAACTATTGTATAATTGTAGCCACCTGGAAGTCTCGTGCCCACAGGAGTTAAGAACTGTGGTTAGGGCCACAACATAGGGCCAACTGAAGTAGTATGTAACACGATTGGAACTACCCTTCTTGTACTTAGATTTCAAGTGGAATTGTTGCAGGTATGTGGACCACTTACAATGTCGGTCATTCTACAACTTTCCTTGTGTCTACATGAATTGCATAGGCTTGTGATCAATGTGGATGATCGTTTCCTTTCCTAGAATACAATGTTTCCACTATCGACATGCCTACATAATGGAGTACATATTCTTATCATAGGTGGGATATATGTGAACAACATCAAATAGTGTCTCATTGTGATAGGCCACTAGATGTCCCTATTGAATGAGGATTGCACCGATAGCATAGTTAGAGGCATTTGACTCAATATGAAATGGTTGTTACAAGTCTAGCAACGTGAGGACTGGTGTGGAGCAGAGGCAGTGTTTCAAATACTAGAATGATTTATGTTGTGATTTAGACTAGGAAAACTTGGCTTTAGCTCCATATTTCATCACTTGACTGGGGGGGCAAGTTATATGAGAGAACCCCGACATGAACCTATGGTAGAAGTTGGCAAGGCCCAAGAAGTTACATAGCTCTATCAAAGTCATTGGGCATGGGAAATCGCAAATGACTTGTATTTTGGTTGGGTCCACATGCACCCCATGTTCATCCACAATGTATCCCAAGTATTGAATTCTCTACATGCCAAATGAGAATTTCTCCAAATTGACATATAACTTGTGTTGTTGCAAGGTTCTCAAGACCTGTTGAATGTGATAAAAATGCTTTACCCAGAATTGGATGAAGATGAGGATGTCATATGAATACACGACAGAAAATAGTTTGTGAACAACCACAATATATCATTCATTGTCCTCATGAATGTCATTGGAGCATTAGTCAAGCCAAAAGGCATGACCAACCACTGGAAAAGGCCTTCTTTAGATTTGAAGGTTGTCTTCCATACATCGGTTTGTTCAATCGGAACCTAGCGGTACCCCAACTTCAGATCAATCTTACTAAAGAACTCAACACCCTTAAGCTAATCAATAATATCGTCGATCCGAAGGATCAGGTATCGGTTCTTGAAAGTAATTTTGTTAAGGGATCTATAATCAATACAGAGTCACCATGTGTTATCCTTATTCCACACCATCACATTTGGACTCTGACAAGGCAAGGAGCTCAATTGAATGTGGCCCTTTCAAATGAGCTTGTATATTCGACACTTTATTTCCTCATTCTCTTAAAAGGAGCATCTATATATTGGACCATAGTGTAAGGGAGCACTAGGTATAAAATCAATGGGATGTTTGACCTGATAGTGTAGAGGCACCACTAAAGGTGAGGTGAATATGTCTTTATATTCATCTACAACCTTGTCCACCTACTTCTATTGTATAGAGAGATCCTATGTTGAAGTAAGGTGGTTGCGTTGACCTTTCATTCACCTTTTGAATGAACCATGAAGAGGACAAACTTGGTAGTTTGATACAATACCTTTCAGCATTATCTTGTTGAGATCAATGAAATGGTAGTATTTGAAACTACCTCTAGTACCCTGTAGGGTTGTCCTCCCAAAGTAATAATGACACTATGAGGTTGAGACTCAAAAGAACATAGCATTTCCAAATATAGTGTTCTCCTAAACGAACATCACAAACTTCAAGTGGGGAAACATCACATAGCATCTCATATTTGAAGGGCTTGATGCCATAGGATAGGAAACACTACTAGCTAACGTCAAGGTCTTGTCCTTATCTCAACCAATTCATGGTGTATGGTTAGGGGTGTGGCATTGTCAGAAAATTTAATCTCTTGATGAATTTAGCTGAGATCATGTTCTTCTAGCTCCCGTTGTCAACAATGAAATGTACTGGGGTCCCCTTCACCCACATCTCTGAATGGAAGAGGCACTCCCCCTCCTCAATATCCTCTGACTCATCTCGTTGGATCTTTGTGGTTGCAATGGTAGCGTTGGGTTCTACACTGATGATCCTTTTTCCTTTGTCCTGAATTGAATCAGAGTCTAATTCAGGGTCCGACTCTTTTTCTTTAAGATCGGCCAATAATGATTGTTTCAAGCGACATTCATTAGCATTGTGATAGGGGATTTTGTGGAAATCACACCAATTTCTAGTGTCCTTCTCCATCTTCTCATTACCCTTCTTTTCTTGAGGATTGAACTGGTTGTCATGAGGTTGGATCTCCTTGATCTATCCCTTTTTTTGTGATTTAGGGCTACCTTTACCATGCTTATGTTGTGGTAGATTTGCATACCAAAACTCATGCTTATTTTGTTACCTAAATATTTTCTCAATTTTGACAGCATATCAATAAACGACTCCTAGTGAGGAGATTTCCAATAAATCCATCTCTTCTTGGATGTACCTATGTAGGCTATTGGAATACTTCAAAACCAGGTGTTTCTTGGAGTCTTTAATACCCATATTTAAGTGCAAGGTATGGAAGATATTGGTTTACTATGGCATTGTTTGGTCTCTCTCCTAACAAAGAGTTGTCCATCTTGTGTACTAGTCATCATAACTTCCAATAGGGTAGAATTCCTCCTTGAGTGCATCAACAAAGGCCACCCAAGTGGGTTTTGTCCTAAATTTTATAGACTCGTCTTCATTATGTCTCTCCTAGTAACCTTCCCACCAATCTTTGACATGGGGAAGGGATTTGAGGAGCGTAAAGGTGATATTTTCGGTGTTGGAAATTTTTTGAAAAGAGTAATAACCCTCTGACAAATTTAACCATTTCTCAAAAGCATCAGCATCTATCTAACCTTCAAATAAAGGGATAGCAAATTTAACTTGTACCTTGAAGGGTGTCACACCTTTGAAATGGTTGCTTGTTGAAGGTACCTCTCCCACCATTGGCATTTTTTGAAGGATTTGGGCGAAGTTTTCCATCATCTTGTTCCTTTGTCACGCAAGGGCTTCCTCAAGAAACATATTGATAGGATCTACTTCTCCATCTAGATTTTCCCCCACCATAGGAAGTCACAGCTTGAGCTGGTGAGAGCGGTCATCTTCTAGTGAAACTAGCTTGAGACCCAATTCTCTATACCCTGATCTCGTCGAGGACATGCACCAAGAAAAAAAAGAAATCATTTTTCCCTGATACCATTGATTTGGATTGTATAGAGAAGGAAATGAAAGATACATAGGAATATATCATAGAGCATAGTAATACAATGAAAACCCAACTTTTGTTAATGAATAAAATGGTGGAATATTTTAGAGCACAAACTGACCAGAACGGTGGTATCTTATCTCTAAAGAGAGAGAGAGAGAGAGAGAGAGAGAGAGAGAGAGATTTTGGCTACACTCATTCACAAAAATCTAATACAAGAGGCCAAAAGGATGGACTTTTAACATAAAGTAAGAACCCTAAAGTTCCTATTAACCCCCCCATTCCTAGGGGTAACTAGAGGAGATCATGTCTCGTGGCCTGCAATGGAGGACAATTTCATGACAATGATGATGATCAGCATTTGAACAATTGTATGCTTGACTCAAGGGTGGGTGAAAATGTCATGGCCTTGAAAGTAATGAGACAATTAGGTTTGGAAGTCGTGAGACCTTACATAAATGTCTATAGGATTGAATATAGGGTTATTCCCAGCATGGTATGATAGAAAACTTGAACATTCGCCTTGACCAATATCCGAAGATATTTTTCTTGATGGAAATTATAGTCATAGATGTCCCAGATGATTGGGGAATTCTCTTGTCTAGAAATTTTTCTCAAATTTTGGGTGGTACTTTATAGATGGATTTGACTTATGCTACTATACCCATGGATGATGAAACCAATGCTCACCTACCCAACCTACCAATGGAAAGGGGTCATGATGAAGAGATTGACCTTGACCCTAAAATTGAGGATCCCTTAGAGGATTTCCCTGGGAAGTTTGAGGAATATTCTTCGAACTTTTTCCCAGATGACCTCCCTTTCGCCAAAGAATAATATTTTGATGATATATTGTGGCCTAAAAGGTAAGATTACCAACAACAACTAGATAGGTAAAAAGACAAAGAAATTGGCTCCGTCACAATACTAAATAAGGGTGATAAAGAGTTGTTGATTAGACCGAGCCAAGAAGACATTTTTACAACGGAATCCTACCCCCCTCCCTTGAAGCAATATACTAGGGTAATTCAAGAAACAATTGATCTCAAAGGAGGGGATTACAAACAAGGAGAATTGGTCTTAGGGTGGGATACAAGAAAGGGATAGCCTAATACATGTGAGTTTGGGAAATTTTGGCATGGCCCCTACAAGATTAAAGAGAAGTTTGTCAATGATTCTTACTAATTATCCACATTGCAGGGAAGGAGACATCCACTACCCATTAGTGGATCCCTTCTCAAGCCCCATCATGGGGAAGAGACTTGACTTCCTAAAACTAGCATATATTAGTGTAGGTAAAGAATTTTCATTTTGCATTTCATTTGTATATATGTTGCATCATGCATTCATGTTAGTCTAGTCTTGCATATTCTTGTGTGTGTGTGTGTGTGTGTTGCATTCTCATTTGTGTATAATGAATACATGTTAGAAAATTGCACTTAATCATTGTATATTATTGCTTTATCATTTTGTAGCTTAAGGAAAAGAAAAAAAATTCAGCATGGTTTTGGAATTATCACTAACGTCAGTGGATCACATGCACTGACAGATACTCTAAAGGGTGTTGTTGTTTGAAGTAGGTGTGGGATTGCAGGTCTTGGATGACCAGAGATGTTGATGTTATCATGCACTCTACGATGAGCACATGTCCCCATGTTGGAGTCAGATGTTACCCCTCCCCCCCCCATGCCTAGCGTTAATTAGAGGAGATAATGGCTCATGGCCTACAATGGAGTACATGATCCTGACCATGATGATGATAAACATGTCCACATATGGAAGCCTAGTGGCCCCCTTCATTCACCTTTACAACTACAGATCAACCAAGGCTCATCACATCCAAGCAACCCAGAGTATGGGAGATGGTAAGCCATCGTCGCGATGAGGTATGTTAGTCCTTCTTTCATGTAAAGTGTTGTGTTTAATTTGTTGGGCATGTGGATGAGGATATTTGGTTGAAGTTGGATAATGGATCACTAGTTTGGGAAATCATGTCAATTGCCTTGTGTTATGATTGAAGGGGATACTGAGGTGAATTGTCTTACATGGCTTATGTCTGTTATAG
Source organism: Picea engelmannii (assembly GCA_009831015.1). Taxonomy (NCBI): domain Eukaryota; kingdom Viridiplantae; phylum Streptophyta; class Pinopsida; order Pinales; family Pinaceae; genus Picea; species Picea engelmannii. The sequence goes on along the minus strand of ML866106.1, from coordinate 4,558 downwards.
CAAGATTTGCCTCACCCCATGCAATATTAAACAGAAGTCCTTTTCCATTTCCCTATGCAAACATAAAATCCCTTTTTTTCAAATCCCAGAGCTAAAACTATAATTTTTTCCAAATATATGCACCTTGCCTACTATACAACATGCGTAATGCAGGTTGCACCACTACCGCTTGGGTACATTAGGAAATGTGCCCAAAATTGAAAAATGGTGTCGGGTTTCCATGTCACGTCACGAGATCAATGATTCTTGGCCTTCCATATACTGGAAACATTCCAAATCGGCCCTTCAGTTCCACTTAAAGGCTATAAATGGGCCAAATCCAAGCTATGGAAAAGAGGAGAAAGAATTTGACTTTGAGAGCAAAGTTACTCTGGAGAAATTATTCAGTTCACATTGTGTATGCATCCCTTTGTCCTTTAAGTCTGAACACATTGTTCAACCCCCAAGCTCTTCCCTTATTTGATTGAGAGCTTCATTGTCTCTCTTATATGAGCTTGCCTTTGGTGGAGGATTGAAGTGTTGGAGGCCCAGCTGGAAGGAACTTAGTTTCTCAGTTCCGAACTGTGCCGACAGGGAAGTTCGTAACTTATTCACTTATGTTGATTATATCTTAATAGAAATACTCTTTTCTCATCCAATTAATATCTTGAAAATATTTGAATTATTATTCCATGGGCGTATGTGTTATGAATGTTGATGGATTATGTTATTGAATGTGATAACATTATATATTATCACCAAATGCTTGTGTTGCTTGGTTGTTGAGGACTACTTGCAGGTGTATTGCTTTGGTTCAAGTGCTCAATGGTGGACTTCATCGAACGTCCTGATGAGGTAGGATTTTTATCTTGTTTCGCTAGCATATTTGTCTATATAGCATACTTGAGAATAGAGTTGATTTCTACAGTCATTTCCGTCTGTTGTGGTTTACCCCTTGCCATAGAGATATTTTCCTCGTAACAATGTCTTAAGTTACAACTTACTTTGCATGCTTTAAGGACTAATGTTTCTTGTGAACCTTAGATTACTTTGTCTTATACTTTCTTTTTTTTTGGATGTCCCTGACATGGTTCTTTGAGGGATGTACTGGACTTGTACAAAGAACGTTGTGCCTTTATTATAAAACCTTGGCACATTTTATGGAGAGAAGTGGATCATCCAGTAACTCACCACCCTTAGACATCATCTCTCACATCCTTGGAACCCTGAACAATGGACAGATGGGCTTGGTATCAGCAGATTCAGTCATGATGGCACATAGATGTGTTGGAAGCCCATAGGTTGAGCAGAGTACCCCATAGATTATTTTTCACAAGGATTAGGGATGTTGCAGCAATAGATAGTCAGAGACATGGTAGAGATGAGATGCAGCTCCCTAGGGCCTGGACGCGACACCTGGATCCTGGACGTTTTCCCTATTTTGGTGCAATTAGGGTTTGGTGATTTATTTGGGTAGTGATGTGCATGGCATGACTTTGGTGAGGAGAGATATCACTTTCTCTCCACCTTGCTCCAGAGTGATGCCATGTGTCCCTTGGAGGCCCCCTTATTTCCTAAGGAGGCTTTACATCTCACACGTGTGGCTCATTATGATTTATTTTTTTCACTTTAGCATTTGTAAAGGTTAAATGAGGGGTCGACCCCACTTATATTTTGTTGTTGACACTTTATGTGGACAAATATTTTAGGGTGGGCTCATATAAAAAGGCTAACCCTAACTTTCGTTTAATCATCATCTTTTCCTCACCATTGTGAGAGCTAGTTTTGAAATTTTCAGCCCCTAAGGGGTTATTAGTCATTCTCTCTCATGTGCTATGCTTGGAATGGATCTCTTGTAGCTAGTTTGTTGATTTTGGATGGATATTTCTTCTAATAGGGTTAAATGCTCTTGGTTTCTTGGATGAAATAAGTAAATTTATGAAATTCTTCATTATGTTATTGATATTTATGGTGAAATTATGATTTTGTTGCAAGAAGTCTTGTTTATTGAAACCCTAAAAAAGGAACATAAGTGCTTCTTCCTCTCACAAGGTCTTATTTGTCTAAAATTGGTTAATTGTCCTTGCTAGGGTTAGAACCCTAAATCCCTAAAGTGCTATCACTTTAGGATTTTAGTCGTAGAAAAATAATCTTTGACTGAATTGAAGCTATCAGAAGGGAGAAACGATATTTAGGGCCCAAAAGTGCTTGCACCATGGACATCTTTCTCCTCAAAGTCTAAAGCCTAAGGCCCAAATGTGCTTGCACCTTAGGGTTTAGACTCTACCTCTTGGTTTCAAGTATATCAACCTTCAAGCTTGGTTGCATTTGAGCCTCCATAGCCCTATAAAGACACTAGTATTGAAGAAAATCTTGTGGTGAAAGTGATTGATAAAACGTCTCTCTCAAATGTATCAAGTATTCTACTAACTCCACTAACTCTAACCCTAGAAAACTTGTAATATTTCTTCTTGTTGTTATAAAATTTTGTTACATTCATCAAAAACTACATTAATTTGTTGCATACATTCATATAAAGGTTGCTTAACTCACTTGGAAATCACAACTAACGATTGGATAACATTCTATTGGTTATATGCTTACTTTTCATGGTCAATTGTGGTATTTCTGAGCACTAATTATTGTTGTTGTTACAAATCATTTATTGTTATCATATAATTGTTTATTGTTGTCATATAATTGTTTGTTGTTGTTGCAAATTTGTAACATCTATTGCAATCTATCTTGCCTAGTGTCTAAGGAGGTTATTTTTGCATACTTTAGCTTGGTAATCATTGTATATATGTTGCAAAGTGTTGTTGTTCTATGTAGGTACAAAAATCACCTTCAACCTCTTCTCTTTCCTATATCTAGACCAACAAACCAGTGATAAACATAGGGGGTGGTAGTCTTGGCTACTAAAATTGCTATCTATTCCTTTGAGGTCACTAGGGAAGCCTCCCTTGTGGTGGAACTCTTCCATCACTGAAACGAGGGAAGATCCTACTAAGGTAACAGTGGTAGTTTCTTCCATTGTTACTCAATATTTGAGGATATTGTGGTGGGATTTGCACAAGTACAAATCCTATGATAACATTTTGGTGCCATTTTCAGGGAGGATTGGGTCATCCTCCTCATGAAAAATATTTGGTAAACTTTTCTCGAAGCCCTTATCTTACAAGTTTACCTGGTGACTCCACTGAGGGTAGTTCCTTCACCTTCCTTTGATGATCTTAGAGGGGCCATCTAGCAACTCCACAAATATCAAGGAGATACACTAATCCTCCTAATACCTACAAGAAAAGGCTTCCTCACAACTCTCCTTTGGTTAAATCCTTGTTCAACGGAAACCTTCATTTATCTCCAATGGCTCTGAAGCAATGGGTATCCAATATCTTTAAAAATTTAGACATGTCTTCCATCCCAAGATACCATTGAAATATGCCTCCTAAGTTTGAAAAGTGTTACCCAAGTTTTCCAGTAATGATGTAACTATTACCGAAGAGCATTTGGATAAATTTTGGGCCTTTTTCCAACTTAATCTTGTGAGTGATGATGTTGAAGATGTGGTGTTGAAAATATTTTCATCCACTTTCACTAATGACACTAGGAGGTGGTACAATAGTCTCCCTAGAAAAAGCATTAAGACCTAGGACCAATTTGAAGAGACATTTTTTAATACATGGGGTGCTAAGGTGTTATAATGTTATTTTCCATCTAATCATTAGGTCATTATCACCTAAAGATCACATGTCCAATCCAACAATATTCAACACTTCTTCCTTGAGATTCTAGCCTAATTTTCACTTGGTCGTTGTTATCCTTCATTAAGGGTGCGACTGAAAAGGGTTGGTCGCTCCTTCCCTTCATTAGGTGAGCGACTGAAAAGGTTGGTCGCACTTTTCCTTCATTATGGGTGCGACCGAAAGGCTTGGTCATGATTTTTGGCCTGCCAAGTCATGACTGGGTTGCTTTGTCCATGTGTATGGGTCGCGACCGAGCCTAGAAGCTCCTATTTTTGGATTTGGTTTCGATGGATAAGACCTCCCAATGAAGCTAAATCATGAGGAGGTCTTATCCATCGAAACCAAATCCAAAAATAGGAGCTTCTAGGCTCGATCGCGACCCATAAACATGGACAGAGCGACCCGGTCGCAACCTGGCAAGCCAGAAATCGCTACCAAGCCTTTCGGTCGCACACATAATGAAGGAAAAGTGTGACCAACCTTTTCGGTCTCTCACCTAATGAAGGGAAGGAGCGACCAACCCTTTTTGGTCGCACCCTTAATGAAAGATAACAGTGACCAAGTGGAAATTAGGATAGAATCTCAAGGAAGAAGTGGTGAATGTTGTTGGATTGGATAGGTGATCTTTAGGTGATAATGACCTAATGATTAGGTGGAAAATAACATTATAACATAAGGAAGATCCTAACTTCTTGTTGTTGTGACTTACTAAAATAAAGAATATAGAGAAAGAAATTGTCAAAGGGTTTGATGTCAAGTTTGGAAAGTTGCTCCAACAAATACCTAACAACCTTTGCCCTGGGAAAGATCTTCTACTTTTCCTTTACATTAAG
>ML866101.1:31374-43465 GCA_009831015.1 Picea engelmannii | reverse complement strand
AAATCTCCTTGCTATTGTGATTTTACTAAAGTAACTTTTAACTTATTATTTCATTTTTCCACATGTTACACTTGTCATTTGGTTGGTGACCATGTCAATTTTTAAAAGATTATTATTCTTTTAGCCTATCACTATTCTAATCCATTTTTGTTGTGGTCTCTCATGCCTTGGGGATATCTTTTGTTTAAGTAGCCAATGTTTACAATTCTATTGAATATTTTAGAATTCCTTCAAACATGTGTTAGTTATTATTATTATTTTTCCTATTCTCTTAAATATATTTGAAATTAAATGTATTGAATAGATATTTATGATTTCGCAGTGCGATAGTTCACTCGTTGTAACAAGTCATGATGGTTTAATTGAGTTATGGTGTTACCGTCTTGTAACCAATTACTCGCTTTTACAAACAGGATTAATGGCTAATGTTGATAATGTGTTATCGTCTTATAACAATTCAATTGCCTTACAATAGCCTTAATTGTTTAACTGTAATTTGTAGATGTATTAGTCACTACTTTATTTAAAAATCCTAGTTGAATGAGAGTAGTTATTGTTTACATGGACCTGATGGTTGCGTGTTTAAATAAAGGACCCCGAAGGTATATCACTTCTCACGCCTCAGATTCTACTTAATGGTTGATTGATAAAATAGCGCGCCTGGAACTTAAATAGAATTTCTTCTCAAGTTGGTTATTGCTAGACAGTTTGTGTATGTCAGATATCTTGCTGCTTGTAAATTAAAGGTCGATCGAAGTAATGTCCAAATGTTTAGATTATCTGGTGGTGTACGGCGAAAGGCCACTAATGTTCGGTTGTTGTTATTTACTTGTGCGCCATGCATTGTTGATTCATTGATTGTTATTTCTCTCTCTCTTGAAGGTTTGTGTTACGCGTGTCAGTTGGTGATGTTGCGTTCATTGATTGATGATTGTCTTTTAGCTTGTAGGCGTTGTCTTACTTGTGTCGGGTGGGATGTAGACACCTCCTTGTTCCTTAGAATAGTTTCCCACCTTGAGACCTTAATTGGTCAAAATCGATGGGAACCTAGGCTTGAGCGTTGCTTATGTGTCCTAGAGGTCCTAACCTTGCAGGGTAGGATGCGTGGGTAGTTTTTTTTTATTTTTTCTAATTGATTATTGCATGTTTTGTCCAGTTGCATGATATGCTAGTATGATGGGTCGTTGATGTCTGTTGCATGATTTGCATGCGTTGTGTTCGTCATCTAGTTGTGTTGATTAATTGTTGTTGTTGTTACTTTCCTATATAAAAAAAAAAAAATTGCACTTGCTTTGCGTCGCATGTAGTCGTAACGACGGGGATATTTACATATGGTATCCAAGCCGGTTCGACTCGCGACTTGGGATCACTACAAATTCCATTGATTAGATATTTAATTATGATGTTTAAAATTAAATTGATTTTTATTTGTGCATGTAATCATGGTTAGAGGACACCGCACTAATTGTAATCATGGTTAGAGGAAGACGACAGGGTACTAGGGGAGGAGGCGCGACGCCCCCAATAGCATCCATGCCTGAGGGGTCTAACCCCTAGGGAGACGAACAGGTTGTCGGGAAGGAAAATATAGTTTTGGGTGATGTGGTTGGGTTGATGAGGTCCTTTTAGCGGATGTCTGAGGCACTGATCAACTGTCTGGATAGAGATGAGGCTAGGGTGTTGACACCCCCAAAGGGTCCACTGCACACTCCAGTCAGTATTGGTAGCATTCACCGCGAACTCAAGAAGGTCAAATTTACCGAGTTTTTTGGTGCCCCATACAGCGTAGACACCGAGGAATGGTTGGATATTATGGTGATATGATTTTCACTTCACGACTATACCTCCAACATGAGGGTCCGCATGGCGGTCTTTCAACTGAAGGGGAGCACTCTTCTATGGTTGAAGATGCTCCTGTCGAAATTTAACGTGGCAGTTGAAGACGTGTCTTGGGAACTGTTCGAGGAATGGTTCCGGGAGAGGTATCTATCTGAGGAATTCATTGAGTGTCATCTCAACGAGTTCAACGCCTTGCAACAGGGAAGCTATATGGTGCCCGAGTATGAGGCCCATTTTATGGAGTTGCTTCGGTATTCTCTGCACCTGAATACCGAGAAAATTAAAGTCAACAGGTTCATCTTTATCCTTAATTTCAACATTCATGCAAAGGTTAGGATTTTGATGCCTCAAACCTTGCATGATATTGTCCAGAAGGCCCTCATAACAGAGGATGAGCTTATCAGCAGGGGTCATATCAGGACTCCAGCGAGACCAATGAGACAGGTGTCATTTGGTGCGCAGCAACATCAGACACCAACTAGACATTCACCAGGATATCGTGGCTTCCAGAGAGGATCCACTTTCACTACACTTTAGTGACCAACGCCTTAGCAGCAGACTCCTTACCGAGGACCATAAAACCAACAATAGTTTAGGCCTATTCAACAGAACAGACTAGGGTTCCAGGTCGGTGGACTGTCAACTTCTACTTCGGGTACCATGAGTACTGGACTGAAAAAAGGGTGTTGGACATGTGGGGAGCCACATTACCAGCGCGACTTCCCAGTGGAGAAGACCAGAGCATTTGAATCAGCCAGACCCACTACCGTGGGAGATTTGGGCAAGGCCCATTGGATTTATGCAGCGGTGAACAACTGCCAGGAATAACACCATTCGACTGTGCTCGAGACATCAGGTAACGTCGCTGACTAGAACCTTAGTATTTTGATAGATTTAGGTGCTACAAAGAGCTTTATTTTTGGTGCAACACTAAAGAGAATTAAGGTAAAGGAAGTCGAACAGGACGAGTTTATATTTGTAGAAATGGTTTTGGGAGACAAACAGAAGGTTGGTGGTAAGGTTACGGGATTTAGATTTAACCTTGGAGAGTTTGTCACTAAGGTCAACCTGTACGTCACAACCTTAGGGTATTATGACGTCGTGATCGGTATGGACTGGTTGGAATCGCATGATGCGATACTCGACTGTAAGATGAAACAATTGAGCTTGGTTGATGACGAGGGATAGATATGCATGATTGTAGGTAAAAATTAGGGAGTTTCCCTGAGGTTCATCTCTTCCTTGCAACTACGGAAGAGAATGCGCAAGGGATGTAAGCTTTATGTGATCCTTGCGTTAAACGAGAAGGGAGTAGAGGAAGGTCTAGAAAACCTTCCGGTGGTGTGAGAGTTTGTGGACGTCTTCCCTGAGGAGTTACCTAGGATGCTTCCTGAGAGGGAATTGGAATTTACCATAGACCTAAAACTGGGGACTGAACCGATAGCAAGAACGCCTTCTCGGATGTCGACCCCGGAGTTACAAGAGTTGAAAATGAAACTGAAGGAGTTGCTGGACCTAGGAATTATATGTCCAAGTGTGTCACCATGGGGTGCGCCTGTTATTTTCATTCGGAAGAAGGATGGGTCGTGGAAACTCTGCATTGACTACCATCAATTGAACAAGGCAACAATCAATAATCAATATCTGTTGCCAAGGATTGATGATCTTTTGCAGCAGATGAAAGATGCGATGGTGTTTTCAAAAATTGACTTGAGACCAGGGTATCACCAGTTACGGATCAAGGAGGATGACATCCCTAAGACCACCTTTAAGATGAGGTATTGACATTATGAGTTTATTGTTCTACCATTTGGACTGACGAATTCCCCAGGGGTATTTATGAGTTTAATGAACATGGTGTTCTGTGAATACTTGGACAAGTTCATCCAAGTATTCATTGACGATATTTTGATTTACTATCGGATGATGGAGGAGCATGACGAGCACTTGTGCATGGTACTACAGTTTCTACAAGAGAACAAATTGTATGGGAAATTGTCTAAATGCTCATTTTATCAATCGAAGATTCACTACTTAGGGCATGTCATCTCCGACGAAGCTATCGCTGTGGATCTTGCAAAGGTCAAGGATATTATGGAATGTCCTGTGCCAACAAATGTCCCCGAAGTGTGTAGCTTCATGGGTTTAGTGGGATACTATTGACGGTTCATCGAGGGTTTTTCGAAGATAGAAAATCTGATCACAAAATTGCAGAAGAAGAATAAGAAGTTTGTTTGGAACGAGAAATGCGTAGAGACATTTCGAAGGCTCAAGGAGATGTTGACGATAACACCGATACTAAGGGTCCCTGACATGGAAACAGACTTCTTGGCATGCACTGACGCATCCAAGGAAGGCTTAGGTAGAGTTTTAATGCAAGACAGTCGAGTGATCACTTACATCTCAAGAAAGTTGAGAACGCATGAGGAGAACTATGTAACACATGATTTGGAGTTGTTAGCCATTGTTTATGCCTTGGAGTTTGGAGACACTACCTTATTGGACAAAAATTTAAACTAATAAAGGACCATTGTGGCCTACAACACATATTTACCCAAAGCGACTTGAACACGCGAGATTACTTAGCGAGTACGATTTCGAGATTACTTACATAAAAGGAACAATGAACATAGTGGTTGATGCGTTGAGTCAAAGACCACGCATATTTTTGGTGATGCCTCTTTAGACGAATCTACGTGAAAATATTATAACTTTACAGCATGACGATGACCGGTACAAAGAGGTCAAGGATTTTATCAGACAAAACACAATGATGGTGCCAAAATTTGAGGGATTTACTCTGGACAACGACGAATTATTGAGATTTAAAAGTCGAATATACGTACCACCCAACGACGAGTTGAGGAGTTTTATCCTAAACGAGGCTCATAGAGTAGTGTACATGTCTCATCCTGGAGTCACGAATATGAGGGAAGACCTTAAACCCTTATTCTTTTGGGAAGGAATGAAGGCAGACATAGTCAGATACATGGAAAGATGTCTAGAATGTCAGCAGGTGAAATCTGAACATAGACATCCGACATGATTACTATAGCCGCACACTATTCTAGAATCAAAATGGGAGGTCATTTCGATGGATTTCATTGTTGGATTTCCACTGACGACAAGGAGACATGACTCAATTTTTGCGGTAGTCGACACTCTGATGAAGAGAGATCATTTTATTCCTGTGCGTACGACGTATCAGACACCCAACATAGCTATAGTTTTTATCAGTGAGATTGTGAGGCTGCATGGTGTGCCTAAGAGGATTATATCCGATAGAGGATCGGTGTTTATGGGACGATTTTGGACTAGTTTCCAAGAGGCCTTGGGAACTCAACTTAAATTTACTACTGCGTATCACCTGGAAACAGACGGGCAGACCAAGTGAACAAACCAAATCTTGGAGGATATGTTGTGTATGTATGTGATGGACCAACAAAAGAGTTGGGAAGAGTTATTGCCACAGGTAGAATTTGCATATAACAATAGTTATCAAAGCACTATTAAGATGGCACATTTCGAGTTTCTTTACGGGTGACCGTGTCAGACACCTTTGAGTTGGGATCAGATTGAGGATAGGGTCCTGGAGGGACCAGAAACGATCCAAGAAATGGAATATCCAATGAAAACCATAATACAAAGGATCAAGGAAGCGCATGATCGACAAAAGAGTTATGTTGATGCACATCGTGTCGATCGTAGTTTTGAAGTTGGCGATCGAGTATTATTATGGGTGAAACCACATAAGAGTTCGATCAATTTTGGAAAGGGGGATAAACTCTCTCCTAGGTTCATGGGACCCTTCAATATTGTGGAAAGGAAGGGGCCCGTGGCCTATCAACTAGCCTTTCCTGATTCTTTGAGGTGCATGCATGATGTTTTTCATGTATCTGTTTTGAGACATTATGTTAGTGATCCTACACATGTTATTGACATGAGTTCCAGGCATCAGATGAGGGTGCGCTCACGATGGAGCCAATCCGCATCCTGGACCATCGCACTCGATAGCTACGACGTCGAACAATAGATCAGGTCAAGGTCTAGTGGAACAACTATAGTCCACACTCGACAACCTTATAGGACACATATGATTTGTGTCAGCAGTTTCCATTTTTGTTTGATAGATAGACTTATGATACTATGATACACTTTATTTCGACACTTATTTACTGTGAAACTTTGGGATGAAGTTTAAAACAAGAGGGGGTGTATGTAACATCCCTCTCTTGCGCACACTGAGCAAACTTATTCTTTGAGGACACTTGCATGCAAGTGATCTGGATCATTATACTATTGGTTGTTTTGATTATGATTATGAGATATTGTGGATTTGATGATATGTTATTTTGTTGTATTTACATAAACATGTGCTATTGATAAGGTTCTCCTGAGTGTGCAGGACTCTCGATGTTGAGGATGATGAGGCATCGATGAAACCCCTTGGACTGCAGATCGAGTCAGGGAGTGCACTGTTAGGGTTTGAATGTTGTTGATGTGACATATGTAAATATGATTATATATTATGATGTTGAATGTTATTGCTGACATGATTCATTGATGGATGCAAGCTGACAATAGATTTCTGATAAGACTCACATTTGGAGTAAAGGGGTCACACACGACAACAAGAGACATTGAGGGAGAGGTGTGGTAGCAACCCTGCCACATCCTACTAGCACTCACATCATGGCTCGAACTGTAGGTTAATGATTACCTAGTTCGAGAAGACCCACGATGTCGTGAGGGAAGACTGTGACTTTCCCTCATGATGATTCTAAGGGGCACATAATAAGGCAGGGTCCTTATTCCTTGGAGGCCCTTAGTATCCCACAAGATCACCTGACGGAGTATTGACTCCAGTGTTTTGACATCTACCAAATTCAGTCAAGATGCAAGAGGTACCCTTGGAGCATGTAGTGTGTCTTGAAGGGCACATCGCGCAAAGAAAAAAAATAGAGGCGAGTGGTACCCTTGGATCAGGTAGTGCGTCCTAAAGGGAACGTCGTGATCTTAACTGGTAATTTAATAAACATAGTGCCTAGAAAACTATGCCTCCTTAGGACCCGATTGACCTTAAATGAATGATGTGATAAGTAAAGGTTAATAACAAAATTTTCCCTTAAAAACTGTCACCAAGCCTAGTGAATTGAAAACCTAGGTCTGAGTAGAACCTTTGAACAAAAAAAAAATAATTACACATGTAACAAGAAGGGGGTAAAGAAAATTCAAGCATTAATAATTAAAGTGGAAATTTTAATAAAGGTTTAATTAATAAAAGCAATATTTGGTTGTTTTTGTCTAAACCTGCTAATTCTGAACTTAGTTATAAAAAGGGGAAACTTTAAGAAAAAGGGGAACTTAAAGAAAAGGGGGAAACCTAAGGAAAATCGAAAATTTAAAGAAAAGGGGAAACTTAAAAGAAAAATGGAATGTCTAACTTAGTAAGGAATCTAGCCTTTGGAACTTTATTTTTATGAACTCAAATAGGAAAATTTAATTAATTAATAAAATTGATTTTCTGGTGCAACTAGGGGATCAGAGGACATGTGTATGGGGGAGGTTTCTCGTAATTAAATAAATGAAAAATGAATATAATGAGGGTTTGGAAAATTAATCACTTGAAAACTCTATAAAAAGGATGGTAGAGGAGGAGTATGGATCACATCTGGCTTGCGTAACATTATGCTCCCAAATTTTATCTTGACTGAACTTTCCCTTGTGGGAGTTGGGATACCCAGCTCGGGTAACGAGTGGTAGCTCGACCTTGCGAGGTGATATGGGTGCTATCATTCTCTGGTATCGTGTGTGTGGCCCCTTTGCAGCTCGAGGGGCTCAGGGGGAAGAAGAGTACCCCTAACGTTGGCTGGGAGGTACCAGTGAGGTCATATCAGTTGGGAAGCGGGAGTTGGACAAAGCATGCACGAGACAACGAATTTGGAGCATTCACATTTGGCTACGGTACACATGTGTATATTTGTATTGAATGGTAGTTAAATTCCATGTATATGCATCTCTCTAACGTCGAAATCACACGCGCATCACTGTGTAAAAAAAAATAAATTGGTTAATTTTCTATCCTGGCAATTTACACTTGTAAAATTTGGTTGAAGGGTAGTTAAATTATGTTCATGCGCCTTAAGTCAAGGTACTTCTATCGTGTTAAAGTTTATTTTTTATTCATCGTAATACTATATAGATATTTCCTTTTTCTTTCAACGAATTTTTCTTGATGAGCCCAATGTTTTATGATAAGAGATATCAAAGTTATCCCAGCCTTATGCTCATTGTACTTTTGATTTGATTTCCAATGACGAACCCAAACTCTGGATGCAAATGAATTCTCTGTGTTTTTTTCTATTATTGATTTTAATACAAAGAAAAATTGTGTTTTTCTTCAGTTCCTTTATCCTTCAAGTTATTAGTCTGTGCCTGCCATGAGTCGAATCGACTGTCTTTCACTCCGGTGTTAAAGATTTAGATTCAAATTCCCTACTTTCCTGTGCATGGATAATAAGTGTAGGATAATTTCTCTACCTAGCAAGGAATTCTCTCCTTGGTGTTTATTCCCTCCTTAGCCTCTGCAATTATTGTGATCTACTCTCTGCAAATTCGTTTTTAAATTCGCCCAGAAATTGTGATCTTCCCACAATGAGGTTACTAACTAACTTCTGCATTTTCCTTTGCATTTGTTTCCTTCTAGTCCACCCAAAGTTTTATAATATTACAGTTCATGAAAGTAGACCCTTAAATTTGGACTCTTTTTATTTCAAATTTCAAGGATCAGTATACCGCTGATCAAGAACTCGCATATATCTGTGTAAACCTTGGTTACACAATCTTTCTCAGTCGTATTCTCAAGTGAATGTAAATTGCGAGTACCAACTTTGTTCAGTTAGAATCATTGTGTTAATCAAGCCGATTGGTTATGGTTAAATTGCGAGTACCAACTCTATTCAATTAGAATCACTATGTTAATAGAGATGATTGGTTATGGAATTAGTTTCTGACTGTTATTGTACTCAGTATTCTTGAGGTCTATTTTTAAAAGAAAAATAAATTTATTTAATGTTTCCAGTTGACAAATTCATAGCGTGTTGGTTGGTGTTTTATTGGTAACTTTAGGCTTCGTAAGTTTTTTTTTGTGTGGTATCGATCTATCATTTCATGTCATAATTTGTGTCATGTTTATGTTCGTATCCATGATTCTCATTTTCGTAATATAAAAAGTTGTGTTATTTTTCATTGCTCAACCATATTTTTGTTTATTTTCTTCCTCATAAAAATCGTGTTATCCCCAATGAATCTGGGCGTCTCGTACCAACCATCTTTTCCTTTTTTTCCTCGGAAAAAGCATGTTACCGACCCATTGATATTTGGGCATGATTCTCTGCATTTACCTTAACTCGTTGTGTTTTTCGAGCCTAGCATCTCTCTCCGTGATTTGCCTTACTCACAATGCTTTGTTGGTTGGTCCTTCCCTGCGAATTTCCATCCAGATTTCTTGCTGGAGAATTCCGACCAGACGCTTCTCGATCAGACACCTGGCATTCATGCTTTTCAATTTGCCCTTGCTCCTTCCTCGATTTGATGCCTCTCATATTATGCTGCCTCTGTCTAAACCTGTTGTCTCCGCAAAAAATTACTTTTAGAATGCAATTCATGAGATAATTCTTTGTCGAGATTTCACACTTATGGTATCTTGTATATATTTCTCATTGTCAAAAAAGGACTGAAGATAAATACTTCCACGCAAACATATCAGAGAATTTAAGCACCATTGAAGTTTTTTTCTCAGCTTTAGTTATAGAATATTTTTAATGTGTATTCAATTTTCTTGTGTGTGTGGTTTCTTAATTTCTAATGACCTTTTTAAAATGAAGGGAATTTGAACGAATCTATTTTACGTTTATTGAAAAATTACTTTTAACGAATGGAATATAACAAAACAATATTATATGTGGGTTGTAATGTAACAACAAAACTATATATTGGGGATATGACACATTTATACCCAAACTCCATTTTAGTGTTTTTAAATATCCTCGCTATTGTGATTTTACTAAAGTAACTTTTAACTTAGCATTTCATTTTTCCACATGTTACACTTGTCACTTGGTTGGTGACTGTGATCTCCGATTTCTAGGGATAACTAGGAGATCATGTCTCGAGGCCCACAGGTCCTAGATATGGAATACCGAGAGTAGGATTGACCTGAGCATGGCCCTGGAGGGCCCATCATTTTCTTCTTTCATCATCTTTGTCTTGTCAGCAACATCATCCATCACCATCAACTTGGTCTTGTATCAGAAGAGGTTCTTGCTCCATGAGGTAATTGGTCCAGGTATCATGGTATGTGTCACTTTTGATCATTGAAACCTTTAAATATATGCATCTGATTCCTTTTATCTCTAACAACTGCTTGGATCTTACATTAGCCTACATGACCATGCTTGGGGAAATTGACTGGGTGCCCTAGTAAGCCTGTGCCCATAGGTCTTGGTTTTCCACTGGGAGGATTGCTGAAAATCCATCGTCTGCTCCCATCATAACACCACTGTTTCATCTTATCTCCCACTCATCTATCCCATTCCCCTTGTCCGGGGACTGGGTTGACCTATTTGCAGGATTTCACCTTATCTCGTGGGAAGAAGGGGCTAAAGGCCCATAAGGTAAAAGAAGCTGGTAAAAGACAAAAGCCTAAATGAAACCTCGAGATGCTTCACCCAGGGATCCCCGAGAAGGAAATAAAAGGCCTCTCAGCAAGAAACAAGAGGGACCCGAAAAATAAAAAAACAAGACCTAGTCAGAGGATAGGGGGTCTCATCACGAGCCAACCTATTAGGTTCATGGGTACCTAACAGTATGACATTTCCACCATATGGTTACCATGCCAAGGCAATGACCTTTGGTTCCATGGCCAAGGGAAAGGGGGTCTCATCACGAGCTAGCCTTCTCATCTCTGTGAAAGTACTTGTGGGTAACACTGTCAGCTCTAGTCACCATGCCAAGGCAGTGTCCTCTGGTTAGCCCTTGAATAAAAATAAAAAGAAGAATAAAAAGCAAATAAAAGAATAAAGCAAGAAAAAGAATAAAGGCAAGAACATGCTTGGAAAAAATGCATCCATGACAGGTATAACTCGCCTTCTACAAAGGCACCCATAGATAACATTTTGCATCCTTGGTCCTCACTACACCCACATGTCTGGACATCCCCTAGCCACATCACCTCACTTACATGGCTTGGATGAAATCTTCCTGGAAACTTTCCTTTTCTTGTGGACACTAGCCCAATGGGACGTCTTGTCTTTTTCTCCAATCTTGTATTGCAGGTTTTTGTAATGTCTTTGAGCTATTGACTGATGTATTAGGGTTTTTATGCATATGTTTAATAATATTGATGATGATATGTGATTAACATTGCTATGATTCCAGTGACTGATGAGCCCATGGAGGGCGTAGCTTTTGATGTGCAGGACAATGCCCGACAGACAGGTACCATTTAGACCGGTAAACATGGGGAGATGACTAGTTCAGACCTCTATGGGACTGAAGAGCCCACCAGATGGATGCTGAGACCCCATCAGGGGGTAAAGACATGATGGATATGGATCAGGGCTTTTGCATCGGAAAGGAAAAGGAAGTTCCATCAGAGGCACTCCGACAGGACTAGACCTGGGGGGAATGACCCCTTTTTAGTGGAACACCAACCTTGGAAGGCTTGGGACGTCTCCATCTTCACCATGACATCATCCAACTTCATGGATGCTTTTGGAGGCAGACTGGGCAACAATGGCATGTGTGGCATGTTGGAGAGGCCCTTGGGGGGCTAACGTTTTGCTCCTTGGTGTCTCATTTTCCCTAGAAAGGGCTAGCGCCTCCCTTGAAGGGGATTTTACTCTCATTTTTACTTGATTAGGGATTTCAACTTAGCATTTAATGTAAAAACAATATGATTTTGACATTATGGCCTTGTCGACCTTTTTTATGACCTAAAAGGTAAAATTAGGTCATTGATACACTATATATTGAGGGTTTTGACTCTCATTTTTATCATCAATTATGACTCACTCATAGTGAGGTCTGATTTTAGTGCCCTATTGGGTTTTTTGGCTGAACTAGTGATGCACACTTGTTGAAGGAAGAGATTTTTTGGCATTTATGGTGTTTCTCTTGAAGGAAGGTGTTACAACTAGGGTTTGCATGGTTATTTCTTCATGAATTGTAAGTGTTTTTTTTGCAAAACTTC